>BCLG01004099.1:37371-47393 GCA_001602295.1 Zoysia matrella
CAGAAAGCCCGCCTTCGCTTTCCGCTTCCTGCCGGTCCTCCTCGGCTCTGACACCGTCGTGGGGTTGGGCTCGGCCCTCCACTGAGTCGACGTCACAGCGGAGCTGGTCCCGGCCCTGCTGGCGATTGCGGCCACCGGCGGACCCTGAATGACACCGAAATCAGCCTCCTACGATAACAAACAACTACGACCGAAACGAAAAAAACCTGCGCTCACCAGCTGACGATGGTCCCGGTCGAGGGGACGTGGCCCCCGATTAAGGCCGCCCTCGGCATCTTTGAAGACGGCCGAGGTCCGGGCCAGGACTCCCTTGCCGGAGAGAGGCCGGCCGCGGACTTCGCAGGTCGCGTCGTCCGACCCCTCGTACTCTCCGATGCTATGCACCCGACGGCGCAGCGGCATGATCCGACGACGCATGGCGACGCCGAAAACCGTCGTCTCGGTCAGTCCTTGGTCCCGGAGGCGCCGAATGGCATCCAGGAGAGGTCGGATCGTCTCGACCTCGGCCGCCGAAAGCATCGACTTCCAAGACCCCGTCGCTCGGGGCACCAGGTCTTCGAAGGCCGGGAGCTGAGGGTCGGCGTTGTCGATATAAAACCATGACCCCCGCCAGCCCTTCAACGAAGTCTTCAGGTCGACCTCGATATACTCCTGGGACTCCCGAGTCCGAAGCATGATGCTGACGCCGTCGACGCGTCTCCCGACCCCGGTCTCATTCGACATTTGGAGGCTGGCGAGGAAGAAGTACCTCCACAGCAGGAGGCTCAGCCGGATCCTCAGATACGCTTCACACAGCGTGACGAAGACGGCTGCGTGGAGAACCTCGTTCGGCGCCAGCTGGTGAAGCCGGGCGCCGTACTGGTTGAGGACCCCGCGGAAGAAGCTGGAGACCGGCAGCCCCAGCCCGCGCTCGTGGTACGCCAGAAAGCTGACGATCTTCCCTGGCGGCGGCGCGGGCACGACGTGGCCATAGCCGGCCACCCAGCCCACCGACTCCTTCGGCGGGACCATCCCAACAGTGGCCCACCTCTTGAGCAGAGCGTCGTCAACGCACGATGGCTCCCACTCAGACATTTTGCAGGTGGCAGCGACGGAAGCGCGAACTACGGCGATCGCCGGACCTAGCGACGTTACGATAAAAAGCGGAGCTAACGAGCTCTTGCGCAAAGGACAAAGACAAAGCGAGGAAGCCGGGTGAAAACCCGAAGTTACCGCGCTCCTCCTTTTAAAGGGCCCGGGTAGTTACTGCGCCTCCCACGATCGGCCGAGGAGTAACTGCTCGATCGTAGGGTCGCGCCCCAAGGCGCACCCCAGCAGTTTGCCCACGAGCCGCTGACGAGCGGGCCCGAGCCGAATCTTGCCGCCTCCGTCGCGGACGGGACGGTAACAATTACTCCGACAAGACGGTTGCCAGAGCACGTCCGGCATGCGACGTGACGCGGGCGCGCGAACCGCCGCACCCACGACACCGTCCGATCGAATTCAAATCAACCGCTCGGATCAACCAGCGGTTCAAATTCCTGGGCGGCCCGATTACCCTCCGCGTGGAGGCACGGGAGCCGTCCGATCCCTGTAACCGTAACGGCGGACTCGAATAAGGGGGAGGCGACCGTACGAAGCCTCTCACGTTCGGCTGACTGACAGCCGGGGCCACCAGGCCAAACCGAACGTTCGGGCGCTGATCACTGCCAAGCCTAGGTGCGACGCTGATCATGGGCAGGAACCGCATCGAACCGGTCCGACCTAGGCGTCTTACCGAACGAAAGACCGAGAACGACCTCGGCTCGATCTCGAAGGTCAGAACGATGCGTGCACGCAGAACGAAACCCCTAACGATCGGTTGACCGACAGCCGAGGCCATCGGGCCAATCCGCACGATCGTGCGCTGATCATGGCCCTAGCCTAGGCGTGACGACGATCATGGGCAAGGACCGCGTCGAAACCGGCCCTTCCTAGTCATCTCGTGGAATGAAAAAACCGAGGCCAGCCTCGGTCCGACCCCGAACGTCGGCGCTATGCCCAGTCAGCCCCCCGGATCGCCTCTAAGCTCGGGGGCTGGGCCCACAGCGAAACCCCTAACGATCGGCTGACCGACAGCCGAGGCCATCGAGCCAATTCAAACAATCGGACGCTGATCATGGCCTCGGCCTAGGCGTAGCGCCGACTACGGACAAGGGCCATGTCGAAACCGACCCTTCTCAGGCACCTTACCGAGCATAAAAACCGAGACCGACCTCGACCGTCGACACGATGCTCAGCCGGTTCCCCAGATCGCTCCCAGGCTTGGGAGCCGAGCCAGCGAAACGGTTCTGATACGATCAACCATCGACGAATGATGGTCCGCGCAACATTTCGGCCCACGACCGACCCTCCGGATCGCTCGAGGGCTCGGGGGCTACGCCCTACGGACGCGCTCGTGCGCCCCCGTACGATTAACCATCGACGAATGATGGTCCGCGTAACGTTTCAGCCCACGACCGACCCTCCGGATCGCTCAAGGGCTCGGGGGCTACGCTCTACAGGCGCGCTCGTGCGCACCCGTAGGAGCACGACAAATCTCAGGAACGACTAGCCCGACGCCGCCTCAACCAGAGATCGCAAACGGCGCCAGGCTCGGGGCCTACTGTCGGGATCACGTACCCCGGGTACCCGACAGGTCGCGCTCATACGCGTGAAGGTCGGGGGTCGGACGATCACAGGTTCTGACCCCCCAGCGGTGACCTACGGCGGTCATGTCTTAGCCGCGCCGAGGAGCGAAGACCCCGGCCTTCGGAGACCGACCCCCGAGGAGCGACCCCTAGGGGGTAGGTACCGCGTTATGGTACATTTACTCTGATGGCCGACTGCCATCCGTCCTGACGGTACGGGACGAGATTCACCACGGCGACACTCCAGCAGAAAGCTGCGACGGCTGCCAGACACGACAGGACAGCACTGTAGCCGGCACAGTGGCGCCGGACGAGCATCACTGTACCCGCCGCTGCGCACGACGCGACGGGTCACGACCACGCCTGGACGGAACGAAATGACGGCGACACCGACGGAAGGGCCCACCTATCGACGAGACGGCAGGATCGTATAGGACCCACCACTTGTAACTCCAGGGCCCCGTCCTATATAAAGGGAGGTCCGAGGAGCGATAAAGCAACGACTACATGTCCACGGCCGAACATCACCACAAGCAACAGCCACAAACACACGAAAGACAACTACGAGCTCCGTCAGAGCCTAAGGGTTCTTGCATCCTTCCGAGCAAGCATCCTCACTCGCCCACGTTCTAGATCCTCCCGCGAAGAGAGGATCCCGTCTTGTAACATTATCGTCGAGATAATCCGCTCTTTGGACGTAGAGTATTACACCGCTCGAGGTGGTCCGAACCAGATAAAAAACCCCCTCGAGTCTTCCTTAGACTGGGCCATATCGAGTCCGAAGGCACACCACCCCTACGATCGTATATTTACTGTGCCGGTGGTGAGAACGCCGACAGATTTCAACCCAAACAACGACTTAAATTTGATTCCAAGAATTTAATTCTAAGAACATCCAAACAAGATAAATGGAATTTAATTTAATTCCAACTGATTCAATTGTAGATAATTCAATTTCCTAAAATTTGATCCATGGAATATGATTCAATTCAAAGGAGACAAACAGGCCCTAAGTCTTTTTTTCTGATGAGATCGTGCTGTTCTGACATCTAAATTGTGATCGAAATATGGGCATCCCAATTATGTTTCATGCGATTCGAAATCAATGTGATTTTTCTGGGAATGATCATCATGGAGATTGACGAATTTGTTTTCATTAAGCGGATAAAAAGTTGATCCATTATGCTGTGTTGATGGTTCATTGATGAAGAAGCGGTGAGGGAGATTCAGGAGGGTGGGATGGGGAGCGGCTGGATGCGCGGGGTGGGTAGGAGCAGGAGCGGCTGCTTCCGGGCGGAGACGAGGCCCTCTGCCTCCTCCATGTCCAGGGGTGTCGCCTTGGATTGCCCCTGCGGGATGGGCACAGCCCAGTCGAAGCACTGCACCAGCGCCGCGAGGAACGCCGGCACAGCCTGCATGGCGAGGCCCATGCCGGGGCAGGCCCGGCGACCGCTCCCAAACGGCATAAGCTGCATGTGCTGGCCCTTGGGGTCGACGGTGGCACCCTCGCCGCCGGGCATGAAGCGGTCAGGGCGGAACTGGAGTGGCTCCTTCCAGCACGCTGGGTCGCGGCCGATAGAGAAGATGTTGAAGAAGACGGAGGTCTTGGTCGGGATGGTGTAGCCGCGGACGTGCACGGGCTCAATGGTCTCCCGCTGCGCGAACACGGCCGGCGGCTGGAGGCGCAACGTCTCCTTGAACACGGCCTGCAGGTAGGGCAACTGAGGGACGTCGTGCTCGGCGACGAGCCGCGACGTGCCCACCACGGCGTCCAGCTCGGCGCGTAGCTTGTGGAGGCAGGGCGGGTGGTTGATGAGGTGCGCGAGCATCCACTCAACGCTGGTGGCCGTCGTGTCGGACCCGGCGGTGAAGATGTCCTGCACGCACGCAATGGTGATGAGAGAGCGTGTGGACGAAAGAAAGAAACAACGAAAAAGGGAGAAGGGACTCACGAGGACGAAGGCCTTGATGTTCTCCCTTGTGAGCTTGACGTCGGCCTTGTCGTCCTCTGCCGCGTCCATGAGGATGCCAAGCAGGTCCTTGCTGCTGGTGGCCTGCTGCTGGTTGCTCCTGGCCTGTTCCTTCGCCTTGAGCATGATCTCCAGCAGCGCGTCGAACCTGTCTCGCACTTCCCTCGTCCTACGCGTGAGCCCCTGCAGGTCCCAGCCGCGGCAGAACGACACGTAGTCCTCGAGGTTGAATGCCCCCACCACCTCCGCCACCTGCTTGGCGCAGTCCCGCGCGGCCTCCGTCATGTCGCCCGGCAGATCAGTGGCCACCATGCGCATGATGGCGTTGTTGGCGAGGCGGATGAGCTGGCGGCTGACATCGAGGGCCTCGCCCCTGTCCGCGGCGTCGCGCGCGGCGCCCAGCACGGCGACCAGCTCGGCTTCCCGCACGGGGCGCAGCTGGTCGACGGTGCGCGGGCCAAGCAGCTCCGACACGCAGAGGCGTTTCATGAAGCGCCAGTGCGGACCGTATGGAGCGAAGGCGAAGCCCGCGGCGTCGTAGGCGAGGTGGCGCGTGACCGCCGTGAGCGGGCGCTCCGGGATGCTGGCCTCGAACTTGAGCAGGTCGCGAGCGGCGGCGGCGGTGCCGGCGACGACGCAGTGGGTGGAGGGGCCGAGGCGGAGGTAGACGAGGGGCCCGTAGCGGGCGATGATGCGGTCGAAGGCGCGGTGAGGAGGAGGCCGGATCAGGTGCAGGTGGCCGATGAGCGGGAGGGCCAGCGGGCTCGGGGGCAGCTTGCTTCTCCTGCTGCTGCGGAGCACCGACAGCGTGAGGACGAGGACGACGGCCAGGGCGACCAGCACGGCAGCCGCGTCAGCTTCCGCCATCGTTCTTGATTGATCTGCTTTCCCGGCGGTATGTAGTACGTGGTCGGCACCCTCCCACTGCTTCGCTTCCCGCCGTGCCGTTATATCCCATCCACTAGGGATCACAAGCAGACACGAGGACAAATGCATGCCACGCAGGGCAACTACCACCCGTGATCCGTGAACCTGGTGTTGGTAAGGGTAGGTACCACGAATGGCCAGATTTCGTTCGGACAAAGAGAGAAGATGGAATTATTTATATATTAGACCTTTTGAAAATATTTAAGTCACTGAGAGCTCGGACTTAGATGAGGTGGAAACTTGTCTCTTTCTCCTTGGCCGGAAGGAGAAACTTCCTACCTTCGCACTAATACATTTCAAACCTCAAGGAATTATTATGAGAAATGGTGTGGCATCGTGTTTTTTTTTTATCCTGAACATCACGTTGTTGAAAACTATCATAGCAGTGGGGCGGTGAGGAAAGTTGTTCCTCTGCTTTGAAATAGTTCTGTGTTGATCTGATTGGGTCTAGTCTTGGTCATGGTTTCAATTTTCTGCTGTGTGCTGTTCGAATCAGTCTCTTAGACTTGGACCAGGCTGAGAGATAGTGCTCTGTAAAACCTTTTTCTTGCTTAATATTAACTGGAGCAGCTCTCCTACTTTTTTTATAAAAAAAAACTACTCCAGGCTATGGCCCATGACATTTACCCGACTTTCCTTCCCAGGGCCGGCCCAAACATCTTATGGGCCTCTTCGTTTTATTCTGTATCTTTTCTTCTCCGACACGCACGTAACAAAGAAAGGCCACGAGTTGCAAAAAAAAAAAAGGAAGGCCACACATTGCTCTAATGTGATGATTGCGATCCGAGGAGGATGATGCATGGACGCACAGCCACAGCTGCGGAATTGCACGGGATAAGAAGATCCCTCACAGCCACACGCTGCCGAGTCTCTTCTTCCTTGCTGCAGCAGGCCATCGCTGCACCACAAGTAGCAAGGAGGTCATTGGTGCTTGCTATATAGCCACCGCATTGCATTCGTCACCCGTTGGCATCTTCTACCACCTTTCTTGCTACTACGTACTGACCCCAGCCAGAACGATGGCCTCTCTTTCCTCTGCCGCCGTCACCGCCCCTTCCTTCGCGGCGCCCGCCCGCGCCGTCGCCAGCCGGAGGTCCTCCTCACTCACCGTGCGCGCCTCCCTTGGTAAGGCCGCCGGCACCGCCGCCGTGGCCGTTGCCGCCAGCGCCCTGCTGGCCGGCGGCGCCATGGCGCAGGAGGTGCTGCTGGGCGCCAACGGCGGCGTGCTCGTCTTCGAGCCCAGCGAGTTCACTGTCAAGTCCGGCGAGACCATCACCTTCAAGAACAACGCCGGCTTCCCGCACAACGTCGTCTTCGATGAGGATGAAGTTCCCAGCGGCGTCGATACCTCCAAGATTTCGCAGGAGGAGTACCTCAACGCACCAGGGGAGACCTTCTCCGTCACCCTTACCGTCCCGGGAACCTACGGATTCTACTGCGAGCCACACCAAGGAGCCGGCATGGTTGGCAAGGTCACAGTCAACTAGATGATGAAAGAATTATTGTTAAGAATGTAGCAGAGTCCATCACTATACCACTATACTCGATCGAGCTACGTCGGTATATCAAAGGGAGCTATATATCAGTTCCTTAATCTGTACGTAATCAATTGCATGCTCATGCATGAAATGAATCAATTCATCATTCCACTTTCATTTTGTGTACGAGGCTTTAATCTATTATCGATGGTGAAAGAACTACTTCTGTATATTCATTGAGAATATTTGTATGCGGTCCTACCTTCAAAAATCCGTGCAAGTCTGTCTATGCCACGATGTTTACTGGAAATCTTGGGTGCTTAGAAAATATCAGTTCTTCTTGTGGCTAGCGGTGCATGAGCATGATAGGTGTTGAACAGCAAACCAACATGAAAGATTTACCACGTCCCCCTGCGATCAGGAGGTGAAGACCATTAATTAATCATCTGTTTATGAGCCGTGTTTTTGTTATTAATTATAAGCCATGTGTTGGCAAGGGAAGTTTGCTCTCTCCACAGGAGGTTGGACGCTTTAGACTTCAGCACCACAACAGGCAACTTCCAGTTAATTTTTACAAATGGTGTGATCTTTGAGGTCGTCCTGTTTTGGATATTAAAAGGTTCATCTCTTGTTCCGTACTTCCTTCATCCCAATTTATTATAAGTTGTTTTAGGTCCGGACACGAGAATTAATTAGAGTGAAAAATGTGAGATGTGCTAAAAACGAGTAAGACAGAGATAAAGATAGATAAGTATTAAAAATAGAAAAAGTGTATTAAAAAGTGAAAATAACTAATAATCTGAGAAAACTTGAAAGCTACAGAATGATTTATGATTTGAGACAGAGAGAGTACTGACCTAATGTAGTGTGTGCTCTTTTTTTTCATCTTATGGAGATGATACACTTATTTCCTACATTTTCGAAAAAAGGTCTGTTTTATGTTCAAACCAACCATCATTTCCCCTGCCGATTTTAAGTTCAAATGTACTAAGGTTTGATGTGGTGACTTACCTCAAACATGAGCTTTTGATATTCATTTGCCAAATCGAGAACAAAATTGTTGTATGTGTGGATTGGTTGGATTCATCATGTTCTTCAGTTTCCTTTGGCACAAGTTCAGCAAATAAAGGCGTCATTTGAACCTCTTAAGGCCTCTTTGAAACACAGGGATTTCATAAAAGAAGCATACAAGAATTTTACAAGAAACAATTTAGTTTCAAAAAAAAATATATTCCTCCATTCCAACAAAAGCCTAGACTTTTCCCTAGTGCAGCACGAATCATGGTGTCACCCAACGTCAGACTAGGGCAATTGGGATGTGTAACACAGCAGAAGCTACTCACGCCAAATCCTTAGACCGAAATCACACCAGCCGTGAGAAATCAATAAAACTATGATTCTCCGCCGTGTTGCCGCGGAAATTTATAAATGGTTAAATGATGATATGAAAATTCAATTCAATGATTACCGATAACTAAAATTTCATAAAGTGAGCAAGAAAACAATAAATAAATATGAGCCACTCATCAACTCAACATTCACAACAGAACTTCATGGTGCTGATGGCTGCTCCCTGAAACTCCGGCCCTTTTGTTTCAGAAGCTGAAAACTGAGAAGCTGAAACAAACAAGGTTTTAAAAAGCTGGCTTTTGAAATACTAAAAAGCTAACTTTTACAGAAATGAACTAAAAGCTGAAAAGCTCACTGAGGACTGCTTTTACAGCTTTTGATGTGCAGAGAAGCTAAATGTATATTACAAAAGCCAATATCTAAATTTTCTAAAAGTTCAAAAGCTTTTTATTTCATCACTCAGCTTTTTAACTAACCACCGACCAACTTTTCTAAAAGTTCAAAAGCTCCAGCTCAAACAAAGAGGGCCAGCCGAACTGTCTCCAGTGACTCTTCATATTTTGATTTTTCAAGCACCTGGTGATAAAAAAAGACAGATGTAAGATGCATCCAATAGCAATAGCTGTATAAATATAGAATCAGCCATATATAAATATCAGAACCAAAGATTGAACTGAATCTGAGCTGTGTATTTGGTAATCGTGAGCTTGTAACACGGGAATGGATATCAATGCACTGATTCATTATTATATCTATATTTAAAAAGTTATGAAACATTAAGCAGAACACAGAACGTTCTCCACTTGACAACATACATGAGAAAAAATCAATATATCACCTGTAAGATCATCTGATTTAGCCATAGGACCTTTAGCTTTGACACCACCATACTTCTTTAGCTTTGGACCAACATAGCTTCCTATAATTTAGCCTGAAAGAGAAGCTCGTGGCTGCTCGCTGTTTCAGCATGACAGCAGCGTATTGCCGTCATATTAGCCAAATAAAATGAAAACTTACCTCCACGCAACCAGGACCAGAGACCCATCTTCTCAGGATTGTAGATGATCTTAATCTCGTTTGGACATCACTGTATTGATATCTGAATGTGGCACCAACAAATAAGTCAGATAAATTATTCTTAAACAAAAGAAACTACATAAATACAAATAGATCAATGAAACAAAAATCCCCTTATTGAGCTAAGAACTTACTAATGATAGGGCACTTCAAATCCTAAAATTTCCATCAAGTTTCAATTATTCTACTATTTACATTTATGGTTTATACAGATATAAAAAGCAATACAATAGGCATAATATGAAGACATAAAAGTAACCAGGAACCCTTAGGACCTGAAGTACACATAGGACTCACCAAATTTGTAATGAAATCGCTCACTATTGATCATTTTTTAGGACATGCTAGTTTTCGCACAGTTTATAATATCTTTCTCAAGCTTCTGAACCTGAAATATATATACATACTTATATGAGATTATTAGCACATGAATAATCATGGAATGGGTCAGTCTATATTTGCACGGACAAATTTCAATCCTCAGATACTGTTCACAACACAACAATCAGCACTCAACGCCAGAGTATGAGGAAAGATATACTTTCTATCGTGGAGCTCAAATCAGCGCCCCC
>BCLG01004100.1:0-41548 GCA_001602295.1 Zoysia matrella
GTGGTGTTGGAGGGGACTATAGATCCATGCAGTAAATCCTTATGGTATGCTATACAACCACCATGCAGAGCAGATCAGCTAGCAAGCTTGAAGGCATCAATAAAGAGACCATATGTGAAACCCATCTTGAAATTGTTAAGGAGCGCGACAGGAAATGTAACCTTAGGCCGGCTGTAATAGAACTTTGTCACGTACTCAGCCAGCAAGACGCAAACAACTGCAGCTATAACATCATTCACAGCCAATGCACCAAAGGACAGAGATATTGTCTGTGCAACATAGAAGCCACTCAGCAGTGCGATGCCTCCAAAAAGAGCTCTTCTCGGCCGGCTTTTGAAATAGTCCCTTGAAAGCTCTGGGATGATTCGGATGATGTCTACCAGTCTTCGGCGACCATCATTTCCTTGCACTGCACGGATTCTCAGATACTTGTAAGAGGTTCTCTGTGGGAAGTTCCTGAAGCTCCCTGAGATAACCTTTGGCTCTGCATATAACCCATAGCTGGCAAGACCAGTGGTAATAGACTTTGTTGTGCATGCCATTTAGGACTTTCCCACTGCATGAACAAATTTTCTTTATCAGACAACATGCAATTAGAGATTATTTAAAAACTCAAAGCACAAGAATGAGTATTTTTGAGGAAATCAGTTGGTCTAATCCATGAAAAGAAAGCAGTATCAGAATGATTTGTGCTCGAAATGAAGCTTAATCTCACCGAGAAAATCCGAATGTGTTGATGACTCTAAAGAGGAATTGCGTCGAACAGATGGCGTGCCACCCTCTAAAACACTCAATCCCGAGACTTCAAGATTGATATCCTGTTTATTCACTCTCCGGTAAATTACGATTTAGAACGAGGCCAAATGCTCAGCAAAGAAATCGACGGAAAACCAAAACCAAATGGGGAATAGAAGAGAGGCTAGAGAGCCTAGCTGCAGAGGAGACGCAAGAGATGAGGGAGGTGTGGTTCTGCTTCTGTTACGAAGGCTAGTGGTGGACCGTGGGCTGGATTTCGTGTTACTCAGCAGCTGGGCCTAAATGCAGAACGGCTTTCCTAGGGCTCATCCCCCTCCGCCGCCCCAAAATCTCCATGGCCGGAGCTCCAATCTTCGCCGCCGCCTCTCCATCCATTTCTCCGGCCGTGTGAACCCCCGCGCGTGCTGCCGCCGCTCCATGATCAACCGCAGCGCGGCGGCAGCAGCATACCTACGCGCCTCCCTGCGCCGCGCCTGCTCCTCCCAAGCAGCCGACCCCGACGACCTCTTGCTCGGACTTGTCGATGCCCCTGAGGCCCACACTCGTTCCCACCTCTCACCCAAAGACTTCGCCTTTCTTCAGGAGCCTATCGCACCCCTCCCCGCCTCCGCCCTCCCGCCACCGGAGGCCGTTCTCATTTCCAAGGCGATCCGAGTCTTCGGCGCTGGCTTCGACGGCAAGGCAGAGCGTTTCCTGCGGCGGCACCGCGAGTTTCTGACAGACGCCGTCGTGGTAGCTGTGCTTCGGTTGGTGTGTGTCCCGGAGCTCTGCGTCAGGTTCTTCCTCTTGGCCGAAGGGCAGGTGGGATACAGCCACACTGGTGCTTGCTACAATGCGCTCGCCGAGGTCCTAGATTTTGACGGCCGTGCCAAGACTGCTGACAGGCTACTGAGGGAGATTGGGGAAGATGACCGTGAGGTGCTCGGCAGATTGCTCAATGTGCTTGTATGTAGATGCTGCCGCCATGGAGTGTGGAGCGAGGCATTGGAAGAGCTTGGTAGGCTCAAGGATTTTGGGTACAGGCCTTCCAGTGTTACCTACAATGCTCTGGTTCAGGTGCTCGCAACTGCAGGGCAGATGGAGATGGCATTTCGGGTGCAAAGGCAGATGTCAGAGTCGGGGTTCAGTATGGATAAGTTCACAATTGGGTGCTTTGCACAGGCACTGTGCAAGGAGGGGCGGCCCGCCGATGCACTTGACATGATAGAGAGGGAGGATTTCAAGCTCGACACAGTGTTGTGTACCCAGATGATCAGTGGACTGATGAAGGCCTCCCTTTTTGATGAGGCGATTTCATTCCTCCACAGGATGCGGTGCAATTTATGCATTCCGAATGTGGTCACCTATAGGACACTGCTCTCTGGATTTTTGGAGAAAAAACAGCTTGGCTGGTGCAAGAGGATAATCAACATGATGATGAAGGAGGGTTGTAACCCAAGCCCCTCTTTGTTTAATTCACTTGTTCATAGCTATTGCAATGCTCGGGATTATTCATATGCATATAAACTGTTAATGAGGATGGCTGCTTGTGGTTGCCCTCCTGGCTATGTTGTGTACAACATTTTTATTGGAAGTATTTGTGGAGGAGATGAATTGCCAGGTCCTGATTTGTTGGCTATGGCAGAGAAAGTTTACGAGGAGATGCTGGCTTCTAGTTGGGTTCTTAACAAGGTTAACACTGCCAATTTTGCTCGATGCCTATGTGGTGTGGGGAAGTTTGATAAGGCATTTCAGGTCATTAAGGTGATGATGACAAAAGGTTTTGTACCTGATACCAGCACGTACTCTAAGGTGATCACTTTTCTATGTCAGGATATGAAAGTAGAAAAAGCTTTCCTTTTGTTCCAAGAGATGAAGAAGGTTGGTGTTATTCCTGATGTGTACACATACACAATTTTGATTGACAGCTTTTGTAAGGCTGGTCTGATCGAACAGGCGCAGAGTTGGTTCGATGAGATGAGCAATATGGGCTGCTCCCCTAATGTAGTAACATATACTGCACTGCTTCATTCATACCTGAAAGCGAAGCAGCTACGTCAGGCTAATGCTATTTTTAACAGAATGGTTGATGTTGGCTGTCATCCCAATAGAATTACCTACAGTGCACTAATTGATGGCCTCTGTAAGGCAGGTGAAATCCAGAAGGCTTGTGAAGTTTATGCCAGGTTGAAAGGCACTTCTGATAACGCTGAAACTAATTTTTACTTTGAGGGTGAGAGCACACACACCTTGACACCAAATGTTGTCACCTATGGTGCACTCATAGATGGTTTATGTAAGGCTCACAAGGTGGCTGATGCTCACGAGTTGCTAGATGCTATGCTATCAACTGGGTGCGAACCCAACAACATTATATATGATGCCTTGATTGATGGATTTTGCAAAGTTGGAAAGATTGATAATGCTCAGGAGGTATTTCTGAGAATGTCAAAGTATGGGTACTTGCCTAGTGTGCATACATACACCTCCTTAATTGACGCAATGTTCAAGGACAGAAGGTTTGATCTTGCCATGAAAGTTCTGTCTCAAATGTTGAAGGGTTCTTGCACCCCTAATGCCATCACTTACACAGCTATGATTGATGGGCTTTGTAGAATAGGTGAAAGTGAAAAGGCCTTAAAGCTGCTGTCAATGATGGAAAGGAAAGGATGTAGCCCAAATGTTGTAACTTACACTGCCCTAATAGATGGATTGGGTAAAGCTGGTAAAGTTGATATAAGTCTTAAGCTTTTTGAAGAAATGAGCACAAAAGGATGTGCTCCCAACTATGTTACTTACAGAGTATTGATAAACAATTGTTGTGCTGCTGGCCTTTTGGACAAGGCTCATTCACTGCTGAGTGAAATGAAGCAGACTTACTGGCCTAAATATCCGCAAGGATACTGCTTTGCAGTTCAGGGTTATAGCAAGAAGTTTATAGCTTCTCTTGGATTATTGGAGGAGATGGAGTCACATGGCACAGCAGCAATAGCTCCTGTTTATGGGATGCTCATTGATAATTTTGCAAACACTGGCAGGGTGGAGAAAGCCTTGGAGTTGCACAAAGAGATGATGGAAGTCTCTTCATCTCTAAACGAAACTAGCAAGGACACATACGCTTCACTAATACAGGCACTTTGCTTATCATCTCAAGTTGAAGAAGCATTTGAATTATATAGTGAAATGACGCATAATGGTATTGTGCCAGAGCTAAGGGTTTTTGTTTGGCTCATAATGGGACTAATCAAAGTGGATAAGTGGAATGAAGCCCTTCAGTTGTGTTACAGCATATGCTATGAGGTCAGTCTAATCTGTCACATAACCACTTAAGTTTTTCATGTCTGCTTTTTTTTATTGGAATACTGGATGACTACTATACAGTAACTTGATTGTCGTTTGTTGCTCTTTTTTAGTAGGGGTTTCATCTCTAGCCTATCCCAACTTACTTGGGAATAAATGCTTTGTTGTTGTTGTTGTTGTTGTACTGGATGACTACTAACTTCGCATATTGGATCAGGGAGTAAACTGGCAGGGCAACAAATCCTTTGATAGAGGGTAATGCGTTGCTTCTGTACTATACAGTAACTCATACAAATGATAATACTGCCCCCTGAGCTTATTTTGGTTGGGCAATTTGGATCCAAATGCATATGATTTCCAAGGGGCATGGAATGTAGAACAACAATGTGTCTTTGCACTATTTTGTGCTAATGACTTGTGAGAACAGCAGAGGATTCAAAGCAGCACAGCTGAACCACAGGAGCTCCATCATGAAAAGCGGCAAGCTGTCTTCTAGGTTACTATCTGCTTCATCACATTTTTTTTTTGCGTCTATATTTTGCAAATTGCCTAATTAGAATTTCTGACCCATTTTCTGTTTTTTATATGTACAGGGAAAGTGGCTTATCTTCAGATGTTCATCCATTGGCTATCAAGAATAAATTCTGTATATAACTGGCTGATGATTAGAAAAGAGGCATAGTTTGCAGGGAAGATAGTTTACCAACTCAGAAAACTTATTCTTCATCAATAATACACACTATCTTTCGCTGAATGTTGCTTTGTCATGAGCAATAAAGAGATTCTGTGTTCGCAACATGGAACATACTCATCTCAAAATACGTTATAGATTGCCATTGTACAATTGTACCAAAACACAATTTGATTCTTTTTAGGCATCCTTGGAACACAGAAATTGTACAGAAATTTTGTAGGAGTTAATTTAATATCACATGAAAAATATAGGATGCAGGAATTTTTCTTGCAATCCAAAGGGGACCTATCTGTTAACAAGCTTAACCCGTATTCCCTTGACTATGATGATTCCCTGTTCAGACGGATATTCCTTGTCCATCTCGTCCGATCTCCAAGTCTTCCATCCATTTCAACGAAACAAACTGGAAATCTTTTATTGCTCATCCAAAGGTAAATACTCAAAGTACAAAGTACTCCCGTTATTTTCTGACCAAACGAAATCGGTAGCCTGAAGAGGCGTACCATCAGAGGCTGACTATTGTTCTCTGAAAAACTTGGAAAAGTAGGGCAATCCAATCGAACAATCGATCCTGCCAGCGCCGCCCAGTGGAAAGAATCTTGGCCCTGGGCCAATAATTTCGGCGACAGAATACACCCAATCCGCTCCAATCTTCATTTTCCCCATCCCCTCGTAGATGATCCAGACGAGATTATTCCGCCGTCCCTGGAACCTCTTCCATTCGGCGACCATGGATCTGGGGTTTCATATACTGAGCCTTACCCCAAAGGAAGCCGTCCATTTCCTGCGACGGCGACCTGCGCAGACCACTATTTCTCCAAGTCCCATTCGTCACGGGACGAATGGGATGCGCCCATGTGAACGGGCATGGTGTTTGGTTCTCCGGTCAATATTGCCATGCCAGCGACAGTTCGGCCAATGGATTCGCCCCAATCTGACGATCGGCGTCGTCCACGTAATGGAGCTCTTTGCCTTTCCTGTTCTTGCTCTTTTCCCCCAAAAAAAATGCCATGCCCGTGTCACTGAATTACATTCCTTTGATGGATTGCATTCCTTTCAGTCAATCTCTGACGGAAGCATTCTGCAGGGAGCTGCAGCGGGAGTCTGTACTCTGCAAATGGGAACGCGATATCAGGAGGCGGCTGATATGGAACCTACAGAGTAAATTGCACGAATAAAACTGGATTCCATGGACCCCTATTAGTCAAGAAACAAATGTGGTATACCTTATCTATCTCCTCTTTCTTTATCTAAAGCCCTTCCAATTCTGCAGACATACTGCTGCTATGATACAATGGATTAGGACATTTTACTGCACAACTCATATTCTATCAGAAAGCTGGAAGGATGAGTGGATAGATATGCCAAAGGGCCAGTGCCTCTCGGTGTGTTCTAATCACAAGCTACACCAGAAGCTGTTCATATTCCAAATTACGAACAAGGTGTATGGAGTACCACAAAATTTTGTCAAAGATTTACAAGCAACACACACTGTCATAACTTGTATTTCGCAATCAATATCAACTACCTTTTGAGCACCTACAACTAGGAAACGGAACATGACTGCTGATGTTGAGTATTTAGTCCTTGGGTTAGATTCCATTTGACAGGAATAAAGAACAGAGCTATGAATCAATATGTTTAGATAAGGAGATTTGCATTGATATGAACAGAGATACTGAATGATGAAATAACAAATATATGTAGTAACCTACTCCCAGGTGTAGCTACATTGGCATCAGTATCAAAACTGCGGCTCTGCTTTATAATCCTGAAAGGGTGAACAAGATTCTGAATTCTAGATGCCATATCATGGATTGAAATAAACCACACAGCTGTACCACTAATTGGTTTCCCAGGCATCTATTTTGGTAAAGCATTGTCAATAAATAAAGAAATCATTATGTCACTAGAATATAACAAAAAAGTACCACAAAAAACCCTTACGACTTTTTATCGATCATTGTAGTATAATACTCCTGCAAAAAATATGCATCACTCAAAGAACTCTTTACTATTCATATTGAGATTTGAGAAGATCACCAATACAAACAATGAAGTAGAAACATTATCTGTATGCATGTATAAAATCAAAGAAATAGAAGCTAAAATCTTTTTATACACTAGCCGGTATAAAATCAATGAAATAGAATTTAGAAGCTCACAAAGTACTAGGGTAGCGAACTTTTGTTGAAGAACAGCAAAGGAATGTTCATAATGAAAAATGGAATCGATGAGGTGTTAATCTGATAGAAAGTCAAAAGGCAACTTACTTTGCACTAGGAACATAACATGTCTAGGGATTCAGATATAGGGAATAAGTTAGCGTGTTCATCAGATTTTATTCATCGATGTGGAATTGCAGTGGACACCTATTTTTGTAAGCAGATAGTGGACCGGCCTGCAAATTTTGATTGGTGATGACCATATCATTATACACACCTTAAAGTTAAGATTCCAAGGCATCTGGAGCAACTAGTTTCCAGATATCATGAATGTCTTCAGCAATTCAGATTGCAAGTATAAATAGGGCACAGACCTGCACCCATCATTCATCCAAGTTCACATTTGAGGCCAAGTCAGCTTCTTTATACTCTAGAGCACAAGTCTAGTGGGAAAAAAAAACCCTCTGAAGTCTAGAGCACAACCCCTTCTTAACAATTCAAAATAACCATTCCCTAGGAACCATGTCAAGGGACCCACTAGTCGTAGGACATGTTGTTGGTGACATTTTGGACCCATTTATCAAATCAGCGTCACTTAAGGTTCTATACAGTAACAAGGAACTGACCAACGGATGTGAGCTGAAGCCATCACAAGTGGCAAATGAACCAAGGATTGAAATCTCTGGGTGTGATATGAGGAAGCTTTACACTCTGGTAAGTCTAACTAATTTACTGCTACTTGGAGTAGTATTGTGTAGTAACTATTTATTGGTGCATTGAGTAGTATTAAGTCAAATTAGAAAGCATATGCTTAGCTACACAAGATCTAACCCTGAGAAGTTATAACACAATTTCAACTTGGACTTATCTTTTCCTTCGTAAAGTTAGTATGCAATCTCTTAATTGTCACAATCCTTTTGGAGCTCACCCCCTTTAGTTGCTTTCAGTGCCTACAGACAACTGAAAGTAAAGAATCTCGACTTTATACAGCCTCTTCCGTTGATTGAAAACGACCTTTGAGCGTTCATTTTGTTTCATGTATTCTGCATATGTTTGATAGGGTCAGCATATGCACCTGCATCTTGTTATTAGTGCCAATAAGAATAAAATTTATGCATGTTCTTCATGAAGTACATGAATCTTAAATAATTATGATTAAATGCAGCAAATAATAGTCTCCCATGTTTTAGTAATGATGTGAAGGTGCCTGAACAGTAATACTACAAGAAGTCTAGAAAGACAAATTCAAAGAACTAAATTTCCACAACGCATGGAAGCTAATGAAGAACTTGAAGTCTAGATGGTGCTTCCTTAAGTACAATGTCAATATAATGATTTGAATATATAACAATGAATTGTGGTGCACATATCAGAACCATATTTTGCATGATAAGAGTATATTTTATGAAAGCAAAGGTTATTACTTATTATATTCTACAAAATAACAAGCTAATTAACTTGCTGATAGGTGATGGTGGATCCAGACTCGCCAAGTCCAAGCAACCCAACAAAAAGAGAATACCTTCACTGGTAAGACCTCAAACATTTCATAATGATAGGGAAAGATAAAATTGTTGCCTTGTGACCATGAGGTCATGGGTTCGAATTCTAAAAAAAGACTTTTGTAGAAATACATAGAAATGTTACGTATAAAAGATCCAAAGTAGTTGGATCCTTCCCAAACCCTACGTAAGAGGGAGCTACATTCACTGGGCTGCCCATTTAATTTCCATTAGTATGAAGTGACAACTCGAAATGGAGAGTAATGCTTAGGCTATGTAAATGTACAGGTTGGTGACAGATATTCCAGAATCGACTGATGCTAGTCATGGTGCGCCCTTGCATTCCTGCCTTCCTTAATTTGAATATTTTCGTGAACTAAATTTTGTCAAACTTCTTAAAATAGATGCATATTTTGTTAGTAACAATGGCTATTTTTATAGCATATTTTGATGTAAGTAGAAGTTAGCACATGGGGAAGGTGAATGGCTATCATAAACAGTGTGTACCTGAATAGTAAGCAACTTGTTGTCATGCCTTCCCCATCTCTCTGTAGCATACCATCCTTTTGAATGTTGATTGTTGTAAGGTTGTGCATTCTAGTTCCACTGATGTAGATTTTACAAGTGCAGGCAAAAATTTATTTCAAGCTGAATATAAGTGAATTTAATTCTGTAGTTCCCACTTTTTTACAAGCAAAGATATACTGCGTGATTGTTTTTCTGACATATTTCCACATACGTGAGCAGCATTCATATTGACGAACTTCCAACATATTCGCACAATTTTGTTTTACAGGAAATGAAGTTGTCAGTTACGAAAGCCCAAAGCCAACTGCTGGGATACATCGCTTTGTCTTTGTACTCTTCCGCCAGTCTGTCCCGCAAACTGTTTATGCACCAGGATGGAGACCAAATTTTAACATGAGGGACTTTTCCGCACTCTATAATCTTGGACCTCCTGTCGCTGCAGTGTTCTTCAATTGCCAAAGGGAGAACGGTTGCGGAGGCAGACGATACATAAAATAAATATGGAATCACTCTTAGTGCTCGATGAGAAGGAATATTAAATGCGCAGAGTTGCAAAAGGTCAGGGACATCGCGAAGCGATAGTAAAAACTGGGCCTTGGAATGTAGCACTCATTTAAAATGCTTTTCCACATTCTGGAAGTGCAGAAAAAGCACATGGACGATGAATTTAGCTATAACTCCCACCTTTTTTTTTTTTTTTTGCAATTTCCTACATCTTCAGTGAGGAAAACGTTATGTTGACGTATAAAAATTTGATGTCATCAGCACATGAGAAACAGTAAACTGCTACTCATTTCAACATAAGGCTACAGCTTTCTTTTAACAATATCAAGAAACACAACGCACAATAATATGCTTTCGAGTTTCGACTCAAATGTGTTGTACATGTGCTTTTTTATCGACTGTCTTGTGTTCCCTTTTGTCCATGTGTACTCCGAGCTCCCTGCAGTTTGGGCCTTCTGCTCCTGCGACTCATTTGCAGACTCGTAAGTAGTCTGCATCTGTCTCGTTAAGCTCTTTTATCAAGCTTCCAAGCGCAGAGCTGCTAGAGGGATACTTGGACACCAAAATAAATAATTTAAGCAATGGAAACACGTAGTCTTTGGTATCTCCACACGGATGCAGCAAAAGAGAGAAGCCGAATGAGTGCAATCTGAAAATCACTCTAGCTCAAGCAAGCAATGACCCAGACCAATTCAAACAGCAACATATGGCATAACCGCATAAACATGAAGCATCACAAAACGCAAAAGGGGCTCCAAACTCGTGGGCAGGCATAACGGGGCTCATGATCAGATGCAAACGCATGAGAATGAGATATGTCCACCTTCTGAGAGGGGTCGGAACCATACAAAGGGAAAAGACTACAGCTTGTACCAGCCAAACCCACGTGAGTATCTAGCTAGTATAACCTTATGCTCCGACAACTATAATCAAAACCATGTCGGGTACGAACTATGCAAGCCGCACACAGTGGATATCTCAATTCCAAACCCAATTCTGTTGCAGGTGACCACGTCAAATTATGTTATATCCTATCATGTCAGGGCCTGAAGATGGAAATGGTCAAGCATCATATCGCAGATAATTTCACAAGCACATAGCTAAGATTGTGGGTGAAAATTAGTCAAAATGAACATTAGCACCAAATTAAATTTGCATGAAGAACAATGCAGAACAAAGAAACAAAAAATGCTATTAATTATTAAACCTTTTGAACACATGCTGTGAAGCACAGAATAAACATGTCCACAACCCAAAACCACTGTTCTACACAAAGCTCTTCAAAAGCTTGATGAAGACTGGTAACACGGAACATAAAGCTACCCTTAGAATAATTCCACCTTAAAGAGGGGGCAGAAAAGAGAAACATTATATTTACCAACAAGATACGTTAGACAGTCATCTGAATCTGAAGATAAGTAATAAGCGATGTAGAGAACATAGCTATATAGACGAATGGTCTCCATATCAGCTAGAAGGAACGGTTACATTGAGGTAAAAGGAAGGACAGTAGACTGACCACTATGGTTCACTATAGTAAAAGATGAACACTTTTGATGGCCCTCCACAAAATTTAGTCACTTAGGTACAACAAGCTGACAGCCATCAAGCTTCCTATCTTGAAGCAGCCACAGCTTAGCTGCAGACGTGTCATAGAACAGTTCCAATGAGTTCAATCAACTCCCTCGACACATTATAAACAAGTAACAACAACAACTGCAATGTACATAACGAGGGAATAGATCATTGTTTAACAATTCAAAGAGAGGAAGCAATGTCCTCTAGCAGAACAACATTCAAGGCTGTTTTCAAGCTTACATCCATAAGTACACCTTGAATGCATGATTGCAATAAAATAATGGTCATGCCAGTCTAAACTGTTTAATCACTTCGCAGTTTAGTAACAGAAGGATTTTCTTATGCCAGTAGAATAGATGCCTTCCTAATTTTCAAGAAAACATTTCATATGAACATTTAAAAACTGTTTCCCCAATGAGTACGACTACATTCATCTAGGAAAGAGTCAGAAAAGGAATATAGTATTAAATTCTATTTCTATAAATCATAAAGATAACCATCAATAATTTCATGAACATGGGAGCAAATGTCAACATACAAGGAGATGCAGTACGTGGTCGTTCAAAGGTTATCAAACATAGGTGCACACATTCTGTTAAAGGTCCCAGTTTATTTGATGCTTGTAAATCAATAACTCAAAAGGCACTACAATATTTGTTGTGTGCTGTCATTGGTTTCTTATAGTCTATGTCATGGAGAGAATATCCATGGAGGAGGTATCTTAGCTCAGTTTTCTTTTTAATCTCGTTTGTTTTTTGAACTTATTACATTCAGAATTGAACATGGGAGCATTTGATAAGTTAAATGGTATGAGCAGGATCCAAATATCACTTCAAACGAAATAAACCAAATCAACACGTTAGTGCATTTTCACCTAAATAATCCAGAAATTTTGACAGTATTGTACAGCTGGTCTTGGAACATATCAAAATTTATGCATTTGTTAGTTCTTGGTTGGGCAAATCACTTGGATCAATTGACTTTTTGATATTTACCTTCCAAGTTGTATTAACGTCGTTTGATTTCCTTGCGAAAAGCAAAAGGCATCCCTTCCCTGCACTTCTTTCATCTCTTGCAAACAAAATGCAAAGATCAAAAGAAAATTGCACAAGCAGCAGACAGGAAAAATAATAAAATGTTTTATTTAAAATTCAACGCACTGTAACGTTGTTTACAACGTACCAATTGAATATATTTTACATACAAAAGAGCCAAAGATGAAATTCGTGGTATCAATAAAAGTCAACACGCCACAACTTACGATGCACGCAGATTATATTTGCTTTTATCATCAATCTGGATGGAGTGTTAATCCTGCAACAAAATTTCTATGATGGGCCATAACTGGCACCGAGCCTGCTAAAGAACACTATCAGTCTCTGCTAGACACTGGGAAGATGTGATACTTCATGTCCATGGCACATCTCACCTCAGGAGATATCTGACGTTATTGATTCAGAATGAAGCATTGCAGCTAGTTAGAAGAGAACATCGAAGCAGAATATTTTGGCTCAGCCAAAAAGCCCACGGTTGCCTATGTTTCCTTGCAGTTCTTTCAAACGTTGCTCCTCTAAAGGGTCTGGACTCTTCATATACCGTTTCGTGCGCCTGTGTATTTTAAAAAATATTAGTTCTCATTTTATAAAATAGAACCATGTAATATTCTGCAAAGACGGAACAGATCGTTTGACAATTACCTGTCCAGTTCGTTAAGAGCAGGGAATGTTGGCATGAAGTCCTTGGATTTAGGTAGAGGAACTTCAGAGAACCATTTGTGCTGTAAAGCCTCATCTGCTGATATGCGCTGTAAGAAGAACAAGTAGCTCAGACTGGAATGTTGAGAGGTTAAAAGGATCATATAGACAATTGGCAACAAGAGATTTCAAGTTATTGTATTACCTTCTCCGGATCATAAGTTAGCAAACTGTTCAATAGGTCAAAACCAGCCTCAGACAGGATTGGTCGTCCAGAAAAAGACGCAGCAGGGAACTTATCCCTTAGCCTGTTATACCTGAAAAGACCATGCATAAGAGTTCCATCATACACAGATGTATGCTAAACAAAATAACAACAAAATCATGTTCAAGTGCAGACACACATACGGCTGTTTGACAAAATTGACTTTGACACCAGGTAATTTCGAATATCCCGGCCAAATCTTCTCATTAGGAGTGCCAAGTATTCTAAATATCTGAAATGAAAGTTTTTCACCATGATATATCGTCAAATATTAGCTATATAAAGAGCAAAGAAGTCCAGAAAAATCAAAAACCTTATCTAGCTGTTCTAACTCATTCTTTCCATTGAATAGTGGTTCTTTGGCAAGAAGCTCCGCCATTATGCAGCCCACAGACCACATATCTATAGCAGTAGAATACTCCTTGGTTCCTAGTAATAGTTCTGGAGCCCTGTATCCATGAGAAGCAAGAAACATGAGTCCTTGATTGACCAAATGGTACTCTCAGTGAATAATTTTAGAAGAAAACCAAAATACTGCTGAGGAATCTGATGCTGGCCGTAGACCTACCTGTACCACAAAGTCACAACCAATTGAGTATAAGGTTTTAATGGGCTCCCATATTGACGGGACAGTCCAAAATCACATATTTTCAACTCACCACGGTTATTCAGCAAAAGATTGGAGGTCTTCAGGTCTCTGTAAAATGACAGGTGCATATGAGCAACACAACAAATAATTAAAACCAACAATATAAGCAAACCAAGAATAGAAGGCAGGTCCATGAATACCTATGAAGAACCCAATTGTCATGTAGATACTTTACACCCTCTAGCAGCTGAAGCATCAAACATTTGACCTCACTTTGGGTATATGGTTGTTTCATTGTCTCCATAACGCCCTTAAGATCATGTTCCATGTACTCCATCACCATAAAAATACTATCTAGACTGCTTCCAACTACGACTTCCTTAACATCAACAATCGAAGGATGGTGAAACGACAAGAGGATGTTTATTTCCCTAAGAGACGTTAATGGAAAACCTTCTCGTTCCTTCTCCATCTTTACCTTCTTTAGTGCAACAATTTCACCTGTCCTCTTATCCCTTGCCCTATACACAACACCGTATGTGCCCTCGTTTATCTTGTTGAGCCTCTCAAACTCATCAACACTTCGGCACCCTTGAAGCATATTGATACACCTGTGTGACGGTTTCATTGGTTCTGGAGTTTCTGACCTGCACGCTTCATTCTCCGAGTCAGAATCAGACGTAAGATTTTCTGCATTGCTGTCACTTGTTTGCCTCCTGTCAACATCCATATAGTCCTCTTTATTCAATCCCATATCCTCACCATCGTCATTTCCTATTCTCCCTGAGTCAGATGACTTGGTTCTCCCTCCAGAGGTATCACTGACCACAAGCTCACCAAGTTCTGGGCTAGGAGACTTTTTGCTCTGCCCCAGCTCAGCAGAGTCTGCAGGAGACGCATTTATCTTTTTAGGAGGTGCTGCCTCATCTTCCTCATCATCATTAGCACCTGCCCATCTTGAAGTTGATATGTTCCTTGTTGTTGGATACTCCTCTTCCTCATCCACTCTTTTCTCCTCATGTCCCTGCAACTGCTCAGCATTATCTATATTCATAGTAGGCTCCACATCCACAGGTGATTTCTCCAGAGCCAACCTCACGGGGATGTGACCTTGTGGAGGCAGCGGTGGAGGCGGAGGGAGCTCAGCAGGCACAGATTCTAAAACTTTCTTGCTGCTTGCTGCATCAGAATGTAACGGCTTTGGGCTATCTCTGTCCCAGATTATCGGTGAGAATTTCCTTTTCTTGCTTGGTGATGAAACAGATGCACCGGTGGATGCAGCCGTGTCTGCCACCTTGCCCTCCCTTCTAGAGCTGGGAACTCCATTCTCCCTGGCTCTCTGCAGCCTCCCACCAGAGTCATCAGACGCACTGCCGCTCCGCAACTCACCAGGCTCCCGATCCCCGTGCCTCTCCATGAGGCGGCTCCTGGGTAACGGAGAACGGCGGCGGCCATGGCCGTTCGAGAATTCCCTGCCATCCCTGCTGTGCCCTCCGTCGCGGCGGCGGTCCGTTTCGCGATGGCGGCCGCTGAGGTGGTGGTGCTGCTCCTTACTCCTCCTGGAGGCCTCGGCGTCCAGCTCCCGCTCCCTCGCTTCGTAGTCCCTGTACCCTCCATGGCGTCCAGCGGCCATGAGCGACTCGAACGAATCCTCTCCCCACACAAAATTCCGCGGCAAACCCTAGATCCGTACCAAAACCTAGAAAAATTCGGCAAGGATTCGGACCAGTCTGGGGTTGGGATCTGACCTCGGGTCGAGCTGCAGAGAGGGCCACAGCCGCCGCCGCCGCCGCGCGGTGGGGGGACGCGGAGGAGGCGGCGACAAGGGTCGAGAAGCTAGCGGCGAGAGCTAGGTGTGGGCGGCGAAGCGAGGCAGAGGACGGGGACGGGAAGCGACTGCTGTTGGGCGGCCGTTCCACGTTTTTTACGGGTCGGCTTCCCCCTTTTCCTTTCCGATTTCGGGCTCCTTGCGTACGTGGTTTGAGGTATGTAAGGGTTGGCCATCTATGAGCAGCCGAGTGGATCCAGAATGTCAATGCTTCAACACAAACTTATTGGGCTGGGCCTCTTCGTATACAGGTTATTTTTCATGCCGTTGAGTCCATGGGCTCAAAATAAGATTTTTTTTCCCTCTGCTCAGTGCCTCAGTTTTTTTTTTCATGCCTATGAGTCCATGGGCTCGAAATATTTACACGCCGCCATTGTGAGTGTTAATAAGAACAGAAACCTTCTTTTGGTATAGACAATGAACAACCTTCTGATCCAACTCTACTATTGTGGCATTGTCTCCCTCCGTCTATAAACCAAATTGTTTTATGGCTTCGCACAGGAATTAAGAAAAAATGTAAAATTAAAAACATACAAAAAATAAGAAGCGATGATGGAAAAGAGAGATAAAAATATAGTTTTAGGAGTCTGCAAAAGCAAGAATAATATGTTTCGTGGGATAGATCTTCGAATGACTTGTGTGTTTGGTCAATGATTCGCACCAGGCAATCGAAGACATCCTAATGGTGAATTCTTTAGTACAAATCCTGTAACTGTAGTGGGTAGGTTCCATTCGGAGTCACTGTTACCATCCCCCATTGACCATAGGTCGATGGGGCATGTTAGGTCAGCTTGCGGGCAAACCGAAAGTCATGTGGGAGTGCAGGTCAAAGATGGAGTACTACGCTTGTACGCTGTGCGTGCTCCGCTGCTGGCGTGTGCATTATCATGATGTTATTCTCTTTTTATCTTTGGCCTCTCTTTTCTGACGTCTAGAATACTCGATCCGTAACTACATAGGGGCAACAGAATTAGATGTGATAAATGAAGCTTGGGTTTGGTTCATGCAAGCACCATCGCAACCTGAATTTTTCTCCTTTTCCTGAAAGCCTATTCATCTCGATCCCAGGTTTAGGCCGAAAGGAAACCTAAAACCAAGATATGGTTACGAACTAGTGCAATTACTAAAAGGTTCTTGCCGTGTGTTTTGATGTGAAAGACGAGCTCGTATGGTGTTTTGGATACACTGGGGACAAAGATCCTGCTGCCTGAAATTATACGAGCTTTGCCATGTTTTTAATTAGAGAAAAACAAATAGGCATTTGCTTGGCCTTGGGAACTTTGGGGCGCAAGCAAACATGAGTAGGTTACGCCGTGTCGACCTTGGAGGCTTTATGTCCTGCATTTACCCTTGTCTTTTGGGCTCACCCTTCCTACCACTGTATGAGCAGGCCTCCCCACTGACCACAGAGGACCTAGGAGTATAAGAAAGTGAAAGATTATGTATTGCACAGTGCACTCTTTTTTATAGTTTCCATGTCTGATCAAAGGCTGGAACGGACTGTGACCACCTTACCCATCAAGCCTGCCTCTCTTCTATAACTTGGCCTCCCCTAGAATTCTAGTGATGCAGTATATTCCGCGATGCTTATAAGACGTACATTGGCAAACGGTACTGTCAGTGAGATGTTTCTGCTGCTTCGGTTAACATGACAACAAAAGATACAAGTATTACGGAAGAACATTATCAGTTTGCGTTTGACTGCTATTTCCCATAGGCCATAGCCTTGCATGTACCCATTCAACCGGTGCCGTCCACAGCCTGGAGTTTGGTTAAAAGTGCCAAATGGTCAGCTCCCTTGTGATTGCCAAGTATTGTAAACAAAAGCAGGAAGCATCATAGAAGGGCCAAAAGTAATCATGTCTACGAAGCCTAAATTACTTAACCCAATATTCGTTGATCCTTTCAATGCCACGACGTGGTGGACCAAGAGCCGCCTTTTGGTCAAAGCACCACCAAGACTCCAAGAGGGTATGGACAGGAGCTGAGCTTCGGAAGCTCACTGTTGTCTAAGGAAAAATGACCAACCGGAGAAGACAAACACCCTGTAATATGCACTGCAAACTTACCTATGGTTGGGTTCGGTGAGTTTAATCGTCAGGCTACAGATGACCCAGGTATTACAGTCTCTATAAAACGGCAGCTACGAAGCGATGCTACTAAGCCAATCGCAAGAGGACAGGACCTTAATTTTGAGCTGTTTATAGCGAAAATTTTAGCTGTGCTCGAGGACTAAACAGTCCATGATATGCAGAATCACTTTGTTGGTAGTACTTGCGCGGCGTGGTAGCTGTTGGACTGAAGCATCCTGGTACACTGTGTTCTTGCGCTCGAGGGTGCAAACGTACGAGCTGGTCGCATCATCCATGCCTGCACCGTACCGTATGCACTCGGTTGCGGTCTAGAGTTGACTCTTTCATGTCCGCGATAATGTCCGTGACACAACAAAATGCAGTGACACGCGCAGAGATCTTCGCCTCCCCTCGTCTCGCCACGCCAGGGATAACGCTCTTTTTACTGCAATGCTACCGTTCGTTCTCCGCCATCTGTTCACCTGATGAGTGGTTTCCGCAGGAGAAATTTGCATATTTAGAATTTGAAACATTGTCTTCTTATAAAATTAATTTTATCTTATGAGTTCAGTGACAAATTTTAGAAACTCTACAGCAAAAATTTGTAAGCCACGGTTAACGCAAGGGCCACTGATACTTTTCCCGCTAGCTCCTCCCGTCCATCTCACGTCAAACGCCCAAACAACGAAAACAAAAGGGCGAAAACGCAGCACGACAAATTGCCAAGACAGCGAGCAGCTTTCCCTTTTCCTTTCTTCTTTTCAACCCTGTTGGTATTGGCGCGCTCCGGTCAGAATCAAATGGACGGGAAATTATCGCAGGGATAAAAAACGGAGATGGCGCAAAGTCGCAGGGATACGGGCTTCAGAGTTCGTCGCCTATCGAACGGGCCACCTTGAACGAAAGAACATGACCGCGAAAACATGACCGCGCACAGCCGCCTATCGAAAAGACAAAATCGAGTGACCTGGCTGTAGATTGAGCACGCCACCGATCCGGGCGTCCGTGTCTGTCTCATGGACTGCAGCAGGAGGCGGATGGATCGACCGACCGGTCGATGCAAGAGGAGTGAGACCGAGTTGAGTGATCGATGTGGACAAGTCACCCGTCCTGTTGCAGAATACGGGGAAGAGGAAGGAGTCAATTCGTACGGACTTGGCACTAATAATAAAAAAAACCGAAAGCGCCCCCATCCATTGCTACGCGGACGTCTCCATGCTCCACGAGGACCACGACTCCAGAGGGAGCTCGCGCCTAGCCATTGTTCTGCAGGGCTCGCTGTGCTAGACACCATCTGTGACAGTGTTTTTTTTACTCCCCCCACAAATGGCTCGCTGGCAGAGCAGCAGCCGCGGCAGCGCAGAGCTTCCGTTCATCAGGCAGGCGCTGAGGCGCCCGGCGGCCGCGCCGGCCGGGGCTTTCTTTATCGGGCGCGCGCGACGACGACGCCCCGTTATACACAAATCCGTAAGCAGGCAATGGACCATTCGTCCCGTCTCGAAGCCTGCGCCAGCAGCCAGGCCCCTGACGACGCGCCGGCGCTGGCCGCGGACCGGAGCCGCCACTCGCGCCCTTCGGCTCGTACCGGGACGGCTGGGGCTTGCCGGGTTGGGTCACGGGTCTTTACACGGCGCGCTCGACCTGATGGTTTACCCTGTGCGATAGCTCGTGGAGTCGCACCGCGCCGCCCGCAGTACTGTTCATGGCACGTTCACTTCCGTTCTCAATCCATGACGACGTAGAAGAGGTAGAACTAAGGTTAGCGCTGTCACTGCCGGTAAACCGCGAGCAACAGATCCGATAAAATGGATGCATCCTCTCTCGCTTGCTCGTCTGACCAGCCTAGCTAGAGCCAAAGAGAGGAAGCGAACACAGTCTGATAGAGATTTTTTTTTTCAAAAAATTGCATAATATAAGAAACATGGTGAAACTCTTATCAATGATGCTCCATAATCCATACTCAAAAAGAGGAGTGCTACATCTACATACACATTCTACGAATTTCTTACGCACTTAAACTACAAAATATCCACGTCAAGAAGAGAGTTGATGTGGCAAGCAGGAAAAGCACTGGTTCGTTCGTAGGCAGCAGATGCAGCGTTTCTCCAAAAATCGTGGCACGTTCAGGTGAGGTTCAAGCCGAGCTGCCGTCGAGACTTGTGAGCTGGAGCCTCAAGCCAAGCCGCTGGACTCCGGCCGCGCGAGCGGCACACTTACACGTGGGGCCGGACCTCCAGCCTCTTCCACCGGAGCGGTAACTTCACCGATAGCCTTCGCCTTCGTTGTCTCGCTGCCCAAAAACCCCACCTATCTAATGCTCCTCCGTGCCGGCGCGCCTCGACCTTTCAAGTTTCCCCATACACATACACCCAGGACCAGGGGACGCAGTGAGGCCGGAGCAGAGCGGTGCCCATCGAGAAGGCACTCGGAATGGCGGTCCTGCTGCGCCCGTCGGCGATCGCCGTTGGGCGGCTGGTGTGGCCGATGGCAGAGGACGAGGAGGCGGACGCGGCCTCGCAGCGGCTGGTCGAAGCGGTGGCCCGGGGCGACGCGAGTGAGGCCGGCGAGCTGCTCGCGGCGGGGCGCGCGGACGTCAACTACGCCGGGGTGGTGTGGCTGAAGGCCCGCCGGGTGGCGGAGGCGGAGCCACGGGAGGGCGCCGCCGCCGAGTTGCGCGCCGTGCACGAGGAGATCCGGGCCGACGTCTCGCCGCTCTTCCTCGCCGCCGGCAACGGGGACGTCGCGCTCGTCCGCTCCTTGCTCGTGAGTGATCCCGCTCCCCTCGCATTCCCTCGCTGCTCTGTTTTCTCGTGTCGTGAATTTAGCGATCTGCATCGCGCTTGTTTGCTTTTGCATTTTGATGGTGCTTTTAGGTTGGGCTAGAATTTGATCGTATCGAGAGAGGAGAGGAGTTCGAACACATACTCGGTTCGCGAGCGACAGCACCTGCATTTCGTCGGGTGATTTTGGTGCGAATGCGCGTTCAAATTAGCCGACCGGTGCGGGCGGGCCTTCGCTCCGTTTCCATTCTGCTTTTCCTTCACCCGGGAGGTGACAAGCTCGCACCCCATTTTCAAATGGTTTTAGCCGGCGCGCCAATATTCCACCTCGTTTATGCTAAAAGATAATTTCACCGCGTTTCTGCCTGCTTGTAAAAAGATGTTACTAGTTCATCCAAGTACCAACCACCAGCTGAGTATTGCCCATTTGTGGTCAATCATATTAGCTCCATCTAATGTATAAACGCACGCGCAAGGCAAATCCCAACTTTTTAAGTGTGTAGTACATCAATACAAAGCGGATCAATATTTTCCCCTTGTTCGTTAGCGTGGTCGCTGGTGGGATCACTTGACCAGCCCCGCCCGTAGCTCTCCGCCTCCAGCAACGTCTAATCTCCGGTCTCCCTTGTGTGATCTCTAGGATTAATCAAACTGTTAAAAATCGACCGATTTTGATGAAAATTGGTGGAATCAGTTCAGTTAGATAATTAGTTTTCATCAAAACCGAACATGATACTGTAAGTAAATCGGTTCATGGTTCCTAAAACCTTGCGGTCTCGTGCGGATCATACGGTCCTTCACCTTCCTCCGCCACGTGCTCGGGAAGCCTCATTGATCAGTACGGTCGCACATGTCTGTCGTGCTTCTCCCTGGATCTTCTGAAGAATCAAGCCCACCGCGTCCACATGCTGCGTCTTATTGTTCGTAGTGGTAGTATAATACTCCATTATGCAAGGATCAAGAACATTGTGCACTTGAAACGTGGTTAGGGGTGGCGAGATGAGCTGAGGCGAGAGCGTTGATGTCTTTGTGCCTTTCGGATGTGGCGTTGAACAGGCGTCCGGCGTGCTGTCCGGCTGATTCGCCGGCGTTATGGGTGCCACACAAAGCGCCATTGAATGGGCGTGGCTGGGGGAGTGGTTGCCTGGGTCCGAGCGAGGCCTTGTACTTAGTTTTGATCCGATCTAGCTCTCATAAGTTTATTTTTTTTTCCTCATTTTCACTCTACTTTGCCCCCGGGCGCCTGTACTGGCTCTTCTGATCTTTGCCGAAGTCTAATGAATGTTAGTGCCCGGGACACTAGTCAATGAGTATTGTACTACTGGTAGTATTGGGAAATCCACGAGCAAATTTTCCTACCGCCAGACGAAGAAGAATTGCTAAACTTGGTCATCAGCAATCAGGATGACTGGTGTACCTGGTCGATTCCTCACCCGCGTCATTGAGCTCACATGATCACCATCTGCATCTGAGCGCCATCGCTAGTGCGTGTACTCCCAACAACTCTGATACGTCCAAACCGCACCAGCTGTATTCGACCCAACACGCCATGAAACCACGCCCCACACGAACCAGCCAGATACAGAGGCGTAGGGCATAAGCATAAGCGGATTTTTTTTTAATCATCTGCAGTCAAATAATATTTAAAAATTATTAAATCTCACACATCAACAACTCAAATTTATTTTAATTCGAACTCGAGTGCTGTTTACGAGAGATAGATTTATCACGGAGATGATGTTGATTTTTTCTTTTCTCCGCGTAGTGCCATTTGGCGATCCTTCGCCTCCGTGGCTGGGCCAAAGCCAAATCAATGACCATTGAAGACGGCAAGGCGCATGCATGCAGTGCAATGCATCTGGGCGGAGGTAGGACGGAGGGGAGCTTGTCCGTATCGTTCCATGTCCTCTTCCCAGTTCTGTAGCCACTCTCACACCTCTGCCACCGACATGCTGTGTTGATTCCTCCTTTCCTCCCTCCTGGGCCGCACGCAACACGCGCGCACCTGGCGCCCACGCACGGGCGCCCGGCAGCGGGCACGCCCTCACCGCGCCCTTGTTCCCCGGCTGTGGCTCGAGCGCCCAGCCCCAGTGGAAGACGCTGGCAAGTGGCAACCGGCAAGAACGCCATCTCGGCTCGATCGTCATCGCAGTTTAGCGTGGAATGATTCACCGTGCGATGCGAATCTCGTGCACAGTAGACTCCTTGGCAGTGGGCGGCGCACGATGGTTTCCACTAGTTCCGGAAATGTTGAAAGATGCTCCTACCTCGCGTAAAGGTCTCATGGCGCGTCGATGGGCAGCATCCCGCGGCAGTGCTTTCAACGGATTCCTTGTTCCAGGTGGGAGCCCAACCTGTCTCTTTCGCATGAATGAATCTCAGCAATAGTGATGCTGCTCCAGTGCTTTCTGTTCCGGTGGCCTGCCGCTGTAAACTCCATTTGTGGCCAGGGCGGCACCGACCTGACCGGATATAGTACTGTAGTATTCGACATTTGTTACACACAGCTCTGATGCGAGTCCCAATGGTCATTGTTATGCGCTGTTTGGTGCTAGTAGCAGTACTCCGTACATATACCTGGCCAACGGGTTGGACCGGGCTGGCACAGCATGGGCCCACCCGGGCTCGGGCCGACAGAGAGGCGGCCCGACTGGCCAGGCCCAAGCACGCCCCCGCTGATTTTTCACTGGCCGGGCTGGGCCGGCCTCAAGCACGGATAAAAAATAAATATTAATTTTTTCGCAAAATCTAAAAATTAATTATATAATTTTAAAAATCATAAATTTTAGACATAAATAGGTCGAATTATATATATTTTTAATATAAAATTTCAAAAAATGATAAACGCGCCGAGCGGGTCGGGCCGAGCCGTGCAGGCCTGGTAGCGGGCTGACCGGGCTGGCTTAAACGGGCTGTGCCCGTGCCGGCCCAGCGGGCTTGAAGCCAAGCCCAAGCATGGCCCGTAAGGCCAGCGGGTTGTGTCGGGCCGTGCTCGTGTCGGGTCAAACCGATCGGGCCTCGGGCTGACCCAGATGGCCAGGTATACTTAGTACATCTCATGCTGAGTTGGTCAAAGAGAGCGGCAAGAGCAAAATGTGGAGTTGCAGTCAGTGCGAATGGAATTGGAACTATGAAAGTTCATTGTAACTCTCTCTGTAAACAGATTTTTTAAATATTTTTTGAATAAGACGAATGGTGAAAATTGAATTTAAAAATCAACGAAGACATCAATTAAAAAACGGAGAGAGTATGCTCTAATTGCTCCAAACACTTTGCAGTTCAGTAGAACAGAAATGTAGGTTTGTGTTCACTCAATGTTGCACTTTAGCTTGTCATCTTCTATACGAAACGAGTTACTATTACTATTGCTTTGAATGTCTTGCGTGTTTTCAGTTTTCTAACGGTTTACTGGTCTCACTTTTTTACTTATCGTGCTAATGGTGCAGGCGAAAGGCGCGGACGTGAATGGGAAGGTGTTTCGGGGTTACCCGGCAACGGCTGCGGCGCGGGAGGGGCGCGCTGTGGTGGCGGAGCTGCTTGTGCGCGCTGGCGCATCGCAGCCGGCATGTGAGGAGGCCATCTTGGAAGCGGCGCTGCAGGGCCAGGCCGCCCTGGCAGCCATCTTCATGGGGTCCGACCTCGTCCGTCCGCACGTCGCCGTGCATGCGCTTGTGACCGCCGCTGCCCGTGGCTTCGTGGACGTCGTGGACACGCTCATCAAGGTATATTCCTGCTCATGCGTAGTCTGCTCTGGGTATTCTACTCTGCGTACATGTCTGTCTCGAACGTTTTATTTGAGATGCATGTAGTTTGGGCTGGAATAAACTTAGCGGAGGCACGTGTTTTGGGCCGAAGAAGTTCGGCTTTTGCATGGGCTATTGCATCGTGTCCGAAAGTAGAGGCGGTTCGTCCGTCTATTAAAAACAAATAAAATCAGATTGCAGCCTTCAAAGCAGAGAGCGGCATTTTATTCAAGACACCCCTGATTCTCTATATTGCAGTGCGGAGCTGATCCGAACGCGTCCGCACGGGTACTCTTGCGGTCTCTGAAGCCGTCATTGCATGCCAATGTCGATTGCACGGCGCTCTTCGCAGCGATCGTGAGCCGCCAAGTTGCTGTCGTCCGTCATCTTCTTCAGGTGTGCATCTGTTTTACTGCAGCGGCAGGTACGCTCTTCAGTTTTCAGCAATGGATTGATGACATCGTATTGTTTCTGATGGCCAGGCTGGCGTGGAGAGGGAAACCAAGGTGAGGTTGGGAGCGTGGTCGTGGGATACTGCCACCGGCGAGGAGCTGCGTGTCGGGGCCGGCCTCGCGGAATCCTACGACGCGCTCTGGTGCGCCGTGGAATACTACGAGTCCACTGGCTCCATCCTGCGCATGCTCCTCCAGAGCGGGTACACGCTGAGCGGCACGCACCTGGGCCGAACACTCCTCCACCACGCCATCCTCTGCGGTAGCGCGGGCGCTGTCCAGACCTTGCTGGTGGCTGGTGCGGACCCTGAAACTCCGGTGAAGATATCCAGGAGCGCGAGGCCCAAGCCAGTCCATTTGGCCGCGCGCCTCGGCCAGCCGGACATCCTGCAGATCTTGGTCGACAGGGGCTGCGACGTGAACGCGAGGGCGGAGGGCGGTGATAGCCCGGCCATCCTCTGTTCGCGCCACAAGCGCGTGGACTGCCTCCGTGTTCTCGTCTCAGCCGGCACGGACATTGCGCTGCTGAACTCCGCCGGCGAGTCCGCGGCATCAGTCGCCTCGTCAGGGGGATGGAACACCGGCTTCGAACGTGCTCTTCTTGGTGCGATCCGGTCGGGGATGATACCGCATTCGAGCGATCGGAACGTGTTCTCGCCGCTGATGTTCACCGCGCGGTGCGGCGACGCGGCTGCGATGGAAGTGCTGCTCGCTCTGCCGGACGTGGATATCAACGAGCAGGATGTGGACGGGTGCTCGGCCATAATGACTGCCGCCAAAGCGGACAACGTTGAGGCTTTCCGCGCCCTCATCTTCGCCGGCGCGAACATGAAGCTGAGCAACAAGCGTGGCGAGACAGCTTTGGGGATCGCGCAGCTGAGCAAGAAGAGGGATCTCTTCGAGCAGGTCATGCTCGAGTTCGCGTTGGAGAAGTGCATGCCGGGGGGCTTCTACGCGCTGCACTTCGCTTCCCGCCGTGGCGCCACTGCTGCTGTGCGCCACCTGGCGAGCATGGGCTGCGACGTCAACGTCCCCGACGGCGACGGCTACACGCCCCTCATGCTCGCCGCCAGGGAAGGCCACGCGGGCGTGTGCGAGCTGCTGATCTCCTACGGCGCCCGGTGCGACATCCGGACGCCCCACGGCGAGACGGCGCTCTCCCTCGCAAGGGCTGCGCTGGTCACCGCGCCGTTCAACAAGGCCGAGGAAATTATCATGGACGAGCTGGGCCGGCAGGCCGTCCTCCAGGGCGCCCACGTCAAGAAGCACACCAAGGGCGGGCGCGGGAGGCCGCACGGTAAGTCGCTGCGGATGGTCGCCGCCGTGGGCGTCCTCCGTTGGGGCGGTTCGAACCGGCGAAACGTGGTCTGCCGGGAAACCGAGGTCGGTGGCAGCTCCACGTTCCTGCGGCACCGACAGAGGAAGGGCGACGCGTACGAGCCCGGGCTGTTCCGCGTGGTGACGGTGACGGGCAGGGAATTGCACTTCGTGTGCCAGGGCGGCGAGGAGGCCGCGGAACTCTGGGTGAGGGGCATCAGGGCAATGACCAGGGCGGCGTTCGGCAAGAGTGGGAAATAGTGATGTTTTCAGCTCTCCGTTAGGCTCAGTAGTTTGCATCAAGCGTGCGTGTAAATTGTAGCATGGCGTTCGTAGGGAGGTTGGTGACGCGGCCATGCTGGTCTTCAGCTCGAAGGCTTGGCTGCTGACATTGGGCTTGGCATGATGTTTTTGGTTCAGGGGCATGGAGTTTGTATAGCCTGGCTGTTCTCTTTTAGCTAAGTTGCTTTAGCTAATTCGCTTGTACTAGTTGGTTTCGACCAGTATTGTCAGCGCCCCTGAGAATCTTCGCCATTTGACTAGTTCCAGCTTAGGTGTCATCTTTTCAGGAATCAGAACGTTCAAGGTTCATATATTGGAACTGACGGATTACAAGGGGGGGCAATTGGGAGACGACAGCGGCGCGGATGGAGGGGGCGGCCATTGGATTTCGATCGATTTTGGCGGCGAGCGGCAGCAGCGAGGAGACACGGGAAGAAAGGGTTTTGGTCGGTTTTCAGTTGTTTTGAGGGACATGCTGGGAAAAAAATTGCATGGGACGGTCCGTACCGCGCCCCGCTGGGGCACCGCTCTGGATATGCGACGCGTGGAGCACCAGCCTGACCGAACGGCGCCCAGAGATGATAAGGTTTACAAAACTGCTTAAAACCAGTCGGTTTTCACGGTTTTCGGTGAAACCTGTTCAGTTTGATTTTATCGAACGATCGGTTTTCGTTTTAAAAATTTAAAAAAATTTGAAAAATTGAAAAATTCGAAATACCGAAAACCGGTTAGTTAACTGATGAAACCGGCCAGTTAATCGGTGAAACTAGTCGGTTTCGTTTAAATTTTGAATTTTTAATTTGAAACGATTTTCAATTAATTTTTTTTTATTTTTACTGTTTTTGTTAAACCGACTTGGACCAGTTTTAGCGGTTTAAACGATAGGAAACCTGGCGACGATGGTTTTGTGCCTTCTCCAGGCGGTTCTATTTCGAGAAAGCCGAGTCAACTTCCAACCGGCTCCATCGAAACAGCGGCTCCGCTTCAAATCAGAAAGCAAATCGCATCATTCCCGGTTCATTGATCCGTGTGTCAGGGTCGTGCCGCCGCCGGCAGTTTCTTCTCAAGCACGGGACCGCGCTGCCTCCAGCAGTCCTCCTTCTCCTCGGCAAAAGGAGTTCGCTTCCATGGATTCTGATCCACCATTCGCTGAGTGCAGGCAAAAAATTAGGATACATTATGGGAAAATGAAACTTTCATTGAAAAGAAGCAAGGTGGTGTTGCCTCATCTCATGCCCAGGTGGACTGCAACGACAGTGAGATGGAAAACCGAGCTTCCCCTGTGGAGCCTCCAGATGCAGCGATGATCATCAGATACTGGAGGATTGGGGCGACACCAGGGTGATCAACCTCGTCGCCTCATCGGCGGCAACGGGGAGGACAAAGGCGGCTGCGGAGGTCCACGATCCTCCAACTGCAGTGAAGGCCATCGGATATTGGAGTTGGACGGCAGCAGGGTGGTCAACCTCGTTGGCTGCAACGGGAGGACGACGGCGGCGGCGAGGAGGAGGTCCCACGGCGAGATCTGATTTGGGATTGAGACAGAAAAAGGCAGGGGAGCCGGCGCTAATGGAGCCGATCTGGGAACGAGCCGGTCTGGCTTCGTTGGAGGGAGCCGCGGCAGGGAGATAATCACTAGACTGGGTGCCGTTCGATCAGGCCGGTGCTCCACGCGTCGCATATCCAGAAGGGGGCCGTAGCGGGGCGCGGTACGGACCGTCCCCAGACAATTTTTTTCCACATGGCGAAGCACGAGTCTGCTGGATCTTCGCTTGGGAGTGGATGGCTATGCATGGGCCGCGCTCGCATTTGCAATCTTGTGGCATGGGCTTCAACAATCGAAAGACTTTTTTTTTTGCTATTCAACAATCGAAAGACCTATGTAAACGTTACAAACACAGCCTTTGGCACGGCCTCGGGCCTTCACCGCTGGCGCAGCAACGAAAGAGTGCACGATCACAAACCAGCGTCGGCTCGGTACCCGTGCCAGAGGAAAACACCAAGCCGCGCCCTTCTGGTAGGAGGCCCGTAGAACGACCGCGCGCGCGCGTGCTCCGCGGGGCAGGAATGAAGAAGCCGCGCAACAATGGCAGCACCGGTTGCACGGTGTGCACGGCAGGCAAGCGGTCGACGTGGCGGCAGAAGGGTTATATAACACGCGGTCGTGTTCCATTGCGTGAAGGCAACGCGCCGAGAGCACCTGTCAGCCCAAACAGGAAAGAGGAAGAATGGATCAAACACAGCGACACGCCGACGCGAGCAACACGTCTGACACCTCACCACCGTCCAATCGAAAGCAGCTGAACGACCAATCAACCAACTCCCGGCCTCCCGGGTACCGTGAACGGCGATCAGCATTCGGGCGCTGCGACTCTGGAGACTCGGCTGGGGTGCTGGCGCGCTGCGGACTCGGTCCAACCAAACCGCCGCCGGGCCCCGCGGCTGAGAAGTCCGCGCGCCGGGATGTCACGACGGGGCTCTCACATCCGTGGCTGGCCCCCGCCCGTTTCCAAGGCTCGCTGCCTTGTCTCCTTCCAGCGCCGGAGCTATCTCGCTGCGATGCCGTCCACACGCAGGCGGAGGCAGGGACTGGAGTCAGTAGATACCGTGTCCGTGGTACATAAGCGGACAGCCGCTGGTCGTCGCATCCTTGTTCAGAGCGCGCGAGAGTAGTAGCAGCTTGTGCAGCTGAGGTCAGGGAAAAGGAAGAGGAGGGGGCGGCTGCTGTTTGAGCAAGGCGATGGGGTGGCTGGAGAACGCTAAGAGCATGTTCGGCGTCTGCGGCGGCCTTGGCTGCTTTCCGAGGATCGGGAGGAAGATATTTAAGAACTCGTACGCTTACCCCGTGGATCCTGGTAAGTTTCCTGCTCCGTTTTGCGGTTGATTGGACTGTGAGTGGTTTCACTTTGGTCTTTGATTCTACCACTGTCCGCTAAAAAACTGCAACGCTTATCCTCTCCCTGTGCGAGTGTGTTCTTTCGTCCTCTCCTTCCGGAACTGTCAACACGGAATTGTCACAGATGAAATTATGCTGAAATTTCTGAACACGTTCTGTTTCATTACCACTGATGACTCTCCGGTGTAAACCGTGCTCTTGCACCGTGTTCAGACAAGCGGAAAGGATCAGGCGGCCCCGTCGCGGAGGAGGTGGTGGTCGTGGAAGTCCCAGAGGTGCCGCTCCGCGAGGTGAACGAGATCACCGGCTCCTTCTCGGGCGAGAAGCTGATCGGGCAGGGGTCCTACGCTAAGGTGTACCGGGCCACGATGCGGAACGGCCGGGAGGTCGTGGTGAAGCGGCTGGAGAAGCCCTCCAAGCACGCGTCCAACGTCGTGTTCCTCAAGCAGCTCTCGGTCGCGTCCAGGCTCAAGCATTACAACTTCATCCGCCTGCTCGGGTACACCATCAGCGGCGACCTCCGGGTACTCGTCTACGAGTTCGCCACCATGGGCACGCTCTACGACGTCCTGCACGGTATACACAGACCGATCTCCCTGAGAAAAACACACGCACGTCAAGATACCGACGGTCACGCTGACGCGCCGTACGCAGGAGACCGGGCGGAGCCGGCGCTGGAGGCGGAGCACCCCCGGCCGGTGCTGAGCTGGGTGCACCGGGTGCACATCGCACTGGACGCGGCGAGGGGGCTGGAGTACCTGCACGAGACGGTGCGCCCGGCGGTGACGCACAAGGACGTGCGCTCCACCAACGTGCTGCTGTTCGACGGGTACCGGGCAAAGATCGCCGACTACAACATGTTCAGCCAGGCCGCGGACATGGCGAGGCTCAACCGGTCCACGCACACGCTCGGCTCGTTCGGCTACCAGGCGCCGGAGTACGAGATGCCGCGCCCTGCTCTGCCTCTGCTCTTTCTTGGAGTGGCCGTACGTTTTAGCTGCGATTCAGTAGTGCTGATGATTCTTTTTTGGAACCTTGTTTTTAGGTACGCGATGACGGGGCAGATGACTGACAAGAGCGACGTGTACAGCTTCGGAATCGTTCTTCTCGAGCTCTTGACGGGGAGAAAGCCGTTGGACCGGACGCTGCCGCAGGGCCAGCGGAGCCTGGTGAACTGGGTGAGAATTGATGTTCTTTCGTTCGTTTTGTGTGTTCCACTGCATTTTCAGCTGACCAAAGGAAAACGAAAGCATTTGTTGGTTGGACGGTGTACCAAACCAAGAATATGTTGGTTGTGAGGGCCAACAGATGATAGACCAACAAATTGTCAGTGTAGCTATTAGTTCGTCTTCCTTCCAGTCAGCTTTAACTGCGTTTTCTTACATCACGAATAGACAATAAATAGAATTTGTGATCCAATCATACGATGAGAACCAAAGTTTGACGGAATTTGTCTGCTCCCATTGACACATCAGGCAACCCCAATGCTGACCGAAGACAGGGTTCAGGAATGCATCGACCCAAAGCTTGGCGATCAGTATCCTCCAGCTGGTGCTCTGAAGGTAAAGAAAACAGATCCTCATCCTGCAGCTGTTACACATGGAATTGCGTTAGGCAGGCGAGCTCGCACATCTCCAGAACCTAACCGCCGATCTGACCGTGTCCTGCTGCAGCTCGGGAGAATTGCGGTGCAGTGCCTGCAGTACGACCCCGCCTTTCGTCCATCCATGGGCACCGTCGCCCGCGTGATCCACTACGCCGTGGTTCGAGACCAACAGGGCGTGGTCTGATCTTGTGCGATCTCCGTGGAGATGGGAAATTTTGCCGGTGTCTACAGTCCCCAGTGGCATGTGTATCTGTGTAGACATGTAATTATGTTTGGGCAACAGTTATTGTGAGTAAAGACCATCTCCGGTATTGTAAGAGTAAACTCCTGTAGGCAGATCTGCATCTGTAGGCATTCTTCAGTAGGAACCCTTCCCGAACATTCATGATAAAAAGTGTATGGATTTGCATAGGGCTCATTTCATGAAAGAACAGAAGTTATAGTACTATATTATTTTTATTGACAAAAGCAAATATTTCATGTAACTAGGATGTAATGTCTACTTCATGTTTATTTTTTTGGACCAATTCTCCGTTCGTTGCAAGAAATCCCAAACACATACCCCTGCACAGCATCCACTGTTAACATCATAGATAATCTGACTGCCTTTTTCCAGATCATCCCATCAGCTGTCTTTATATCAAACACCTCTGAACTATGACCATCGAGTGCACCTATAGTCAATTACTCCTTCCATTCTTTAATTAATATTGCTGTTGACTTTTAAATTCAACTTTAACTATTTTTTTTATTAAAAAAATTTAATAAATTATATATATATTGATATAATTTGATTTATCACTAGAGTTATTTGAATCACAACTTAAAATTTTACATATTCAAATTTTTTTTAATAAAACGAATAGTTAAAATTGATTATAAAAATCAACGACGACGTCAATTTAAAAACTAAAAATAGAGGGAGTACTCCTGCTCTATAACAGCTCTCCCAACGACTCTATATTGGTCTGGTACCGCTACCCGTTATTCAGCAAAATGAACTGTTGTACCAACACTGAAATATTTTTAATCGAAAACGGCACAAGATAGGGCCATATTCATTAATTAAAGAAGAAATTTACAGAGTGTCCAAGAAAAAAACAAAATGAAATAAAAAAGCATTGTACTACTCTCCTGGGAGCAGATGCGTGAAATGTCTAACACTGGCCATTTCCCAGACTCGCGCTTCTGCCTTGATTTTAGGCTTTTTAGCGAGGAGTGACGCCGTCGATAAGTCCTGGTGTCGGAATATTTGCGCATCCCGTTCGTTCTAGATTTTTCAATTTACTAGGACTAATATCGTTCAACACCGACATATTAAAATTTCCAAAAAAAAAGTCCAAACTCCTACATTTAAGGCTTACAACTTTTTGTACAGCCATATGTATGGTTTATAAGCAGAATAGTCTTGCATATGCAAAATATATAAATACTACTCATTTAGGGATGAAACGCCCAGAGGTTTAGGTGTACAGGACCCCATTTGCAGCCCAGATGTTTGCGAGGCCATTTGCAGCCCAGAGGTTTGCGAGCCCATCGGTCGACGCGCGGCAGGCTGTGGGCCTGTGTCGAGATCGTCGTGCCGGAAACAGAAACTCGGTTCAGAAAAATCGGGAGAAAATCCTAGGTCAGGTCGCCCACCCACACGCCACCCAAATTCCCGGCCCTTCTCGAGAGCACCCCCACCAGCCCCCGGCGGCGGTTCGAGCCGCAGCGGTGGCCGACGTGCACACGCATTCTCCCTCCAATCGAATCAGGCCCATCGGGAAGAAGAGGAGCGTCGGGGGCGAGTCAACCGGCCCTCCCCGTCTCCTGATCGGGAGCACTCGCCGCCGCCGATGCTGCGTCGCCGGCCATGGCGACGGCGGTTCTCTCGTACCTGCAGTCCGTGTGGCCGCTCTCCACCTTGCTGAGGGAGGAGGACGACCTGCGCGCATCGGCGCGGCTGCTCCGGGGGCTCTCGCTGCCGGACGAGACCAAGCAGTTCGTGCTCGCGCTCCGCGAGCCCGGAGCGTCGCCGCGGGACGGCGACCGCGTGATCTACATCCTCGCCGCGCAGAACCTGTCGGAGCAGTCCGCCGCGGACGCCGAGCGCCTCATCAGGGAGGTGCGCCCGGCGGCCGTGGTCACCCAGGTCTCCCGGGCGGCCCTTGACGACGTCCGGATCGAGGAGGACTGCCTGGCCGGAGACGGCGGCGGCGGTGGGGGCGTGCCGGTTCCGGCGTCGCCGTTCCAGGTGATCAAGAGGTGCGTCACGGAGAAGAGGAGCAAGGACCATTACGTCAAGGCTGCCGCGTGCCAGGTCCTGCGGGAGATCTTTGGGGTCGGGTTCTGCGGCCATCTGCTGGCTGCTAAGAGAGCCGCGGAGGAGACTGAGTCGTGTTTTCTCTTGCTCGAGTCTCCTTACGAGAGGAATTGTGGCGGTGATGGATTGAGCAACCAGAATATTGGCACAGATGACTCAGTTCAACAACTGCAAGCTAGTTGCTCAGTCACTCATGATTCCACATATGATCACTCAGTATTGCAATTGCAGGGTAACTGCTTGCTTCCCAACAGTGTCAATTCCATCGTAAGATCATATGGTAGGAATACATGCCTTATCGATCATTATGGAGGACAAATCATGAAGTCACTGGCTCCAACTCTCAATTCCTTGATGTCACAATCTATCTCTTCCAATGCCATCACAGAGTGCAAGCCATCTGAATGCAAGCCGGCTGATGGATATGAGGCTCCACCTTTTGCAGAATCTGTCTACCCTTTACTTGCCGATCTACATAATATATTTGTCAGCATTCCGTCGATTGGGACGGCTATGGCTTCTGCCCAGAAGTTGCTTACTCAAGTTCACAAGGGGAAGCCAATTAGCAGTGAAATGCTATCTGATGTCTTTGTGTTTAGAATTGCAATAGAGGCTCTTAGGATGGGTTTAAACAATGCAGGAAGATGCCACATTGACACCAGGAATAAGCATGGTTCACAAAAGTTGGATTTTTCAGAACTTGAATCTGATGAGAAGTGTCACATCCTTGTTGTGCAAGCTCTCAGAAGCCAATTAAAGGAGTTTGGTTCTGTGGTGGCTGTGGTTGATGCTAGCTGCTTAACTGGAATAAGGAGACATTGGAATACACCTGTTCCATCAGAGATCACTCAATTGGCTAGCAGGTGCTTCACTCATTATGGTGATGAAGATAATGATGATATAACTGAGGTTCCTTCAGCTGACACCACTGAAAAAAGAAATTGGATATCTGAGAAACCCATGGTAGCAGTTGGTGCAGGAGGTACAGCAATTCTGGGATTTTCATCTTTGTCAAAAACTGTTCATGCTTCTGCCTTCCTTAAGCTGGCTCCGTACAAAAGCCCAGTGATTCTGAAGTATGGCTTAATGCAGTTGCAAAGACATGCAGCCGTTGTATTAAGCAAGATCCTCCCTCACGGGATCGTTAGTGCTGGTTCAAAGGCATCTGCTTTACAATTAACGGCCTCAGCAGAGAAGATTCGAGCAGTGACTCACACTGTAATATCATCAGCACAGAGAACTAGCTTGATGGCTATGCGGACTTCATTCTATGAAATAATGCAAAAGCGGCATAAACGGCCTTTCAGAATAACTCCTTGGGCAACATTTGGCTGCAGCATGGTTGCATGCGCTGGCCTTGTGACACATGGAGATGGGATCGAGTGTGCAGCTGAGGTGGCACCTTCTGTTCCCATGATTGCCTCGCTGGGTCGTGGCCTGGAGAGTTTGCGGCTCACGTCCCAGGAGGTGAGACAGACAAAAGGACAAAATATAAAAGAAACTTTGCGAGCCTTGATGAGCAACTTGAGGAAATCAGCAAAATAAGATAATTTTGCATCTGTAAATGTATAGATTCTTCCATGCAATTTTGATCCGACTGAATTATTACAGTCATCTGTAGAGTGCAGTTTTCTTGTTTCCTGAGATAGTGAAAACGTTGAGGCATGTGCCTGTGGGGCGCTGCTAGCTTGAGCTTAGGAAGCACTGGTACCAGCTTGTGTGTTTGGTTGACCTGTATATACAAGTTATAGTGATTTCAATGCATGATATCTTCTACATTTCATGAGCAACAGAATGCAACATTCGTATCTGCTCATTGTTCTTTCAAGACTTTGCTTACGCACTGTGTCTACCATCTCTTGTGCGGTATCAAAGATCTATATAGAGCTTATAATCTAGAGCCAAGTACTAATGAACAAACAATGTTATATGAACCGAGAATTTTATTCGTCTTTGTGACGTGTGCTTATACAACGTCTGATATAAACATTTGTCTCATGATTACGGAACAATTTAAAACAAGAACCTTTCCTTGTGTTTTATTAGCTGCCAAAAATTGGCCGATGCTGCCCGTACAAACATAAGGGTGCTTGCCCAGCCAAAACACATCTCCATGATATTTCACACTGTTGCTGCCTTAAGTGTGAGGAAGTCAGAGATCTGGTTTGTATAGAAATCTGGCTGGATCGAGTTGTCGGGGCTTTGAAGCGTCTCTAGAGAGGTCACACCTGCAAAAAGATAGCCAAGCTCAGTGCTTAGAGCCTTATACTGATGTAAATCGGCAGAGCTGACATCAAAATTCGGAGAGGAAACCTGATAGAACATGGAGAGTTTTGCAGCCTCCGTTTTGACCAAACAAGATATCAGTATCCAACCTGTCACCCACCATGCATATCTGGGATGTTGTGATTCCGAACCTGTTGCAGAGGCAAAAAAGAAGGTAAGAATCTAAAAACTTGTATTCAGTTGTTTGATCTACGCTTTAACAGTTCTTTCTATGAGCATTTCTATGCCACTTACTTCTTTGCCAGGTAGTCCATCATGAATGTTGATGGCTTCCCGACAACAGTTGGTTCTTGTTTAGTTGAACCGAGAATAGCCCCGACCATTGATCCGCCACCTGAGCCAAGATGTTCATAGCGTGAGCAGCTAGATGCATGTTCCTCCGTAGTAGTAATATGTATCAAGAGATCACATTTCTGACTAACCTACCCATTCTTGGGCATCAGTTAGATGGGTGACTGCATCCCTGTTTGTTGCAAGGAAAAGGCACCCTGGATTCTCATGGATGCAGAGTGTTCCGTATCTTAAAATAGGATTAGCAGTAAGACTACATTCTAGGAATGTTTACTCTTTCTCATAGAAATTTATCCAAGTTCCTTACTTTGAGGTTGGGAGGAAGGAAAAAGATGACTTACTGAACTTTGTAGTAGTTGAAGTAGCGATCGAATCCGACCACAACTGCTCCGACCTGCAAGAGACCCAATAACACCATTGCAGCTGGTTTTCTTCTCACGACATACCACAGGCCAGAATACGAAGAAGAATCATACGTACATCTTTGTCATGCTCCATGTACAAACCAGGCATCAGCTCTATCTTCTTGTCTCCATCTGACTGCATGACCATACAATCTTAAATGCGTATTGTTATTGTGTTAGGATTCACTAACTCGATCAAGAAGTGCTACAGTAAATGTGACTGTAAAGCTGTTAACTTCTTTGTTACTTACTGGTCCGCCGAGGTGCTGAAACCCAGTCAACTACAGCTCCTTCAGAATCCCTTCCTCTCCGATCACATAAACCTGAACCACCCGAAAAGATATTAGCTGAGGCATACTCCTTACATACAGTCACGCAAAACCAACGCAGCGACATGTCTCTTTTTCTGAAAGCCGGGAGGCACCTTCTTGTCCTTGGGGAAATCGATGGATTGCAGGTATGCGGCAGCGGCGAATGATGACGCAAAAATTTCTTCCTGTGCAGCAGCGTTCACCGGTTAGCAAGAAGGAGAACCCGATCGACGCAAGATGTTCATGACGAGGAACACAGTACAGTGCCTCATTGACGGTTAGTCCCAGCGTCTCGAACTTCTTGCCGTACTGCTTCCTCGACTTGGTGGAATTGTTGGTCCCGAACACCAGCCTCTTGCCCTGCAACTCCTCGAACGCCTAATAGCCGAATCGAGTCGTCGGGAAGTGTCTAAGCTGGGAGCACTTGCGCCGTTGGGGAATCCGGACTGACCTTTGCTCGGAGCAAGTCGAGCGTCTCCGGCACGCCGTCGATCAGCTTGTCGCCCTTCCAGATCACACCTGTGCGCCACGAAATTAGAGCAGGAATCGTCACAAACAGGAAGCCGGCGTTGATCAGTGATAAGCGGCGCCCCACCGTCGCAGTCGAATATGAACGTCTCGACGGAGTCGATGAGCGCGCGTCGGCGTCCTCGAGCTTGGCCGCCGGGATCGTCCCCACCGCGGCCATCACCGACCGCCTCGCCCCGCCGTGCGGCGCCGGTGCTGCCCCGGCAAAGGAAGCCACGCGAACGCCGCCGCGCTGCCGCTGGATACTCCTTCCGATGGGAGCGGAGGATGTCGGCGCCTGCGACGAGGAAGGGGAGGAGGCGGAGGCGAGGAAGGTCCGGGACGCGCGAACCTGAAGCATCGCGGGCTGCGTACTGGTTTTGTTTGGTAGTGGTTGGTGCCCGCGCGTGTTTGGGATTCTGGTATGCAACGATACATGTACAGGCCAGAGATTATTTTTTTTCTTGCGATGATGATGGATCTTGTGGCTGGGAAAGCATAAGAAGGGATTGGGGTGTGTGCTAATTGTGGCTGTTGTTCGACCATGTCGGAGGCAAGAATGGATAGTCTTCTGTTCACAACTAGTATAAGTTACTCCTTCCAGATTCAATTAGTTTCTACATCTCTCCTCTTTATTTCCTATGTATTACATTTTCATTTCTCTTTAGTTCTCACGTTTAAAGTTAGAATGACTTATGAAGTGAACAGAGAGAATACATATTTAACTTTTCTGCACACAAAAGTTAAAAAAACACATGGATAAGTTTTGCAGTTTTTTAATTAAATTTCTCAAAGACTAATTTTTAGTTAAAACGAGCTTTTGGGAACCCTATATTAGCTAGAAAAGACAGTTTAAAAGTTAGTAAAACAAATAGGGACTAAATCAAATTATCATACGCATAGAAGCTAATCATGGTGCATATCCGGTGAAAACTAGAAACACACGGCGTTGCCGCGCTTCTCTTCTTGTAGTTACATGTTTAATAGGCCCCTTCCGATTAATTTGTTTTAATTGGAATATTTCAAATGAAAAGTATGCTATTAGAAAGTATGTGAACTCATATTTGTATAATCCATGGTAACATATTATCTTAATTTGGAGAAATACTCCCTTCGATTAAAAAAAAAAGTCGTTTTGAACAATGACATAGTCTTCAAAATGTAACTTTAACTTTTATTTTCTATGAAAATATTTTTTTAAAAATAACATATTTATATTTTTATGAAAGTTCTTTTCAAAACAAACCTAATCATATGATTTTTATATTTTTAATTTAACAAGTTAAAACTTATTTGAAATTTATATTCCTAATATTTGATCAAAACATTATCCAAAACGACTTTCTTTTTCGACGGAGGGAGTATGAACTTCCAAAGCCTAAAAAATATATACAATATGAATATACAGACTACAGATGTACGATAGATACATCATGTCCTGAATATTTGACAGAAGAAAAAGGAGCTACTCATTTTTTATGGCTCTTTTAATTCTTAGCAGTCATTCAGTTAAAAATCCAATGCCCACAAAGAGTCATTCAGTAGGGTAGGAAAGACTTTCCAAATATTTATCTAGCCTACAAATTAAGCTGGCATCACTTGAAAATAATAGAAAGTCGTTCTTAGTAATGAAATTGAAATAAACGAATAATCTTCACCTCAGAATCAGAGCAAATGAGAGGCTCGGCTGGTTAGTACATAGCTAAGTCTCATCTGGATTATATTACTATAGAACAACTAAAATATACAAAAGGTAGCTAGTTCTCTATGATTCATACCAGAAAACAAATTGAATTCTCTACCTTGTATATTTCGGCATCTTGCGGCTACTAATGTGTACTATCAAAAAAAGTGTACTATTTCTAATGTGAAACCTGCTATATCAATAATAAAAGATCTCAGAAAAATAAAGTTATGAAAAATGAAATAGCATGAGTCCAACCTGGTAGGAGAATATATACAAGCACCATGAGAGTTGCGAATGGGAAGGGACAAGGAAGTTGAAGTCATAGCCTTTGCTTGCAACCTAGAAAGTACAACCAGTCAAATTGATCACCAGCACTGCTCTAAGAATTGTAGCTTCCAAAATAATTTTATCTGTTTTAGAACATCACAATTAATTGTTTGATAGAGTACAATAACTGATTATAGATAAAAAATTTGCAGTCTGAGAAAACATAAAAAATTAAAGCTCAATACTTGTTATTTCAGTGCAGACATCAACTCTTAACTAAAGAATTCTATAATCAAAGTCAAAAATAGAGAAGGGAAGAAATGCCAAATGTCTCAGTAACTTTCATTAGGGTGTAAATCCAGTAATTGATATGATGCACAGAATCAAAAGGTGCAGCTACATTTTTAAAGGCTTGTAACCAGCAATCAAAGTTTCTGAATATCAGCAGTTACCCAAATGAAACGAATAAGAGAAACACCAACAATTTTCTCGAACACACATACTCCCTCTGTTTTTTAATTAATGTCGCCGTTGACTTTTAAATTTAACTTTGACCATTCGTTTTATTCAAAATTTTGCTCAAATATGTAAAATTTTAAGTTGTGATTCAAATAACTCTAATGATAAATCAAATTATATGAAATTTTTCAAAAAAAATTGAATAAAATGAACGATCAAAGTTGAATTTAAAAATCAACGGCGACATCAATTAAAGAACGGAGGGAGTAGAGATTAACCCTGCAGCAAGTATGCGAGCAGCAGCAAGCAAGATCAAGAGCAGCAACAGGTCGCTCTTTCTTCCTATCGCTTGCTCAAGTTGCTCTGAAACACAATTAGATGTGATGAAGATAAGCTACTAATCAGCAGGACCACCATGTCCAGGACGTTGACCACACAATGGGAAGGGGCCTAGTCTAACGCACGACGACTGTGACGCGTGCTGAAGCCTGGGCAGCACAAGAGATGTGGTTGTGTGAAAGAGAACAGGGCACCACCTGGCTGAGAACGATGAGCCGTATCTGAACACCAACCAAGTGCGAGGAGGAGGGGGGGGGGGGGGGGGGGGGGGGGGGGGGGGGGGGGGGGGGGGGGGGGGGGGGGGGGAGCCTTGGCCGGAATGGAAGAAGCTACGCGTGCGCGTCATGACGCTCAAGAGTGTCCCCTGCACGACGAAGGTCTACTGCTGGGTGATAAAGATGATGGCAGCTCCGGCAGCAACAGTGGCCCACGGCAGCAGGAGGCCGCCTCGGCTGCGTGAGATGCAGCGACAAATGCCCTTGCTCGATAGCCCACCTGTCACCAATCCGTGCAGGAATCCACGACCACCCAGGCGGCTCACCGCATCGTGTGGCCGAGCCCCCTGCCTCCCTGAAACCAGCAGCACCGAACCCCCCCAATTGACGATGCCCACGATGGGAAGAGGTGCTGGGTAGCGGAGTTCGTCGGCCGAGACTCCAGACAGCGGGGGTGGGGCGTAGGGGCGGCGGAGGCCTCCAGATCTAAAAGGTTTGCGGTGGGGAAGGGAGCAAGGTGGGGCACCTCATCGGCTGGCGGGTTGTAGGGGGAGGGGGAAACAAGCTCTAAGCCGGCCAAGGTTTGGGCCATCGGCGGGGAGGAGCGCAAGGGTCGGGACCGGTGTCCAGGTGGGGGATGGCGGCTCCATTGATTTGGAGCGCCGAGGGGGGGGGGGGGGAGGAGGATTTTTTTTTTGAGCCTGTGGGGGCTACCAGGATGGGGTGCCGGAGGTCGCGGCTCGCGGGGGAGTGGAAGTTTTGCGAGGCATGTTCCAGCCGTCCGATCCAGAATCCAACGACGTAGAAAAAATCGGTGACGTAGCACATTGTGGGCTCAAGGTGATGTTCAAGTTTCATATATTAAGATATGGAGATGTTTGGAAATTAACAATTAACATTTTTCACCAGTTATGTGTTGTATCGTTGCTTTGTAACAGTTACTGGAGTTGCTATTTCAGGCCTCACAGAATTGATACTGCTACTCCTATATTACAGTAGTACGAGTAGCTAGCTGGGGGCTGCTTTGCCATAGAGAACCAAAGTCAGTAACATCTTATGTAGTACTAGGAACGAAAATCGTTGGCGGAGCGCTAGGAATCGTTGTCGCCGCCGACGCTGGTTGTTGTGGCTTATTACCCTATCTCGTCGAGGAGTCCGATTCTGCTACTGTACAATTGAGAAAATGGGCTTAACCCATCGTTGTGAACCGGCCTCAGAACCGTGCCTGAAACCGTTTTGACCCAAATCATTTACGTCTAGACCAAATTGGATCCAAACCGGTTATACTATGCCACCAAACCAAACTAGATTATTTAGTCATTTCAACCCATTTCAACCAAACCAAATTGACCCAATATAGAAACCACACTATTCTAACCTCGTTTCAACCAAACCATTCCCAGGTTTACCGGCAGGGGGAGGAGCAGGGTGGCGGCCGGCGGGAGAGGAGAAGGCCGAAGGGGGGGGGGGAGGAGAAGGCGGTGGCTCGGCTCGATCCTTCGGCAGAGAAAGATGGGCCCACCGGTCGACGCAGCGTGGTGCGGAGCGGGGTGGACGTCCGCCCGCCCACCGCAAACTCCTCCTTTCAAGGGCCGCTTTGGTAGAGCTCTCAGCTCTTTGATTCACTTTTGATTCTCTCTTAAAGTGATTCTGTTGCTGAAAGTGATTCTCTTCGATTCTCTAGAGAAGCAACTTTTTCCAGCTCCCAGCCTCAGTTCATTTTAGAGAATCACTTCACAGAATCAGCCGACTGGAAATTAAGAGCTGAAAAAGCTCTGCCAAAGAGACCTTAAGAGGAGTAAAGACATGTACCAACTTACCAACTTGGTGCTAGCCTTGGCTAATAGAGCCCAGCCCATCACACCAAAAGTAAATCGTTGTGAAGCATCACAAGATGTAAACCAACCAATGAGCTGAATACAAACAGACAGAATTCTTGAAAACTTG
>BCLG01004101.1:0-34223 GCA_001602295.1 Zoysia matrella
GCTAAGCACTTACATCTCACGCACAGTCTGATCGAAAACCTTCATCAAATCCATGGCCAGAAAGGAATATCGGCGTCTGTCCGTAGACTCGTCGGCAGAGGCGGATCTACCGACAGGGCAAGGTAGGCTGGCCGCCCTACCTAACCAGACTGTTTTACCGTGAGTCGGGGCGCGCGGGCAGAGCGGATGTGGCGGCGAGAGGGGCAGGGCGGCGGCGCGGAGCGGAGTGGGGCGGCGGCGAGGGACGGGATGGGGCGGCGTGGGGCGGGGAGGCTCTGGTGGACGCGGATCGGCTTACGGGCGTCTACGCTCGGAAACGAGGCGGGGAACGGGAAACGGCAACAAACTTCTCATGTACTCCTACCAAATACGGAGTAACAAACAGCAACTAGCCCTCTTTCTGCGGTTGGCTGGATCGGACGCGCGACCTTCCTTCACATCGATACTACGATTGCTAGCTGGACTCCAGCAGGCTAAGGCTAACTGAGGATCCAGTCAGAAGCTTGTCTTTTATTTTCTGTGTAAGAAAATACTTTCTTAAATTGATGTGATAGTTGATTTTTAATATTAATTTTTACTATTTTATCTTATTAAAAAAATTTGATAAATATTATATAGCTTGTTATAATTTACTTTATTATTAAAAATTTTTAATCATAACTTATAATTTTTTATGTTTGAATTAATTTTATAAATAAGATAAATATTTAAAGTTGATGTTAGAAATCAACGACGATAATAATTTAAAAACGAAAAGAGTAAATTTTTTATATTATAGACAAAATAACAGAAAACATGTCCAGCCTTTACCACCATGTAGGCAATGGCCTAAACAAGAAGATAAGTTATATATTTAAGTTGACTATCTTAATTAAAGACTCTTTGACAGAGCCCTCAACTCCTGATTCTTAGGCAAAATTGTAAAAGCTCTATCAAATATTATTTTTCAAGAAAAGTGATTCTTGTTTGATTCACATGATTCTGTGAAGTGATTCTCTGAAATGAACTAAGGGTGATTCTCTGAAATGAACTAAAGAGTTAAGAGGTTAAAAAATAGCTTCTGTTGATTTTGTGAAGTGATTCTCTATCTTGATTCTAAAAGTTTATCCTAAAATATAAAGAGAATCACTTTCAGTTATAAAATCACTTCACAAGAGAATCGAGAGCTGAAAGCTCTGCCAAAAAGCCTCTAACTATGCTCACTGTGAGACTGCATAAAGGATGCAAATTGAAGATTTATCAAATTTGATTGTTTTATTTAGAAATTATAAAAGATATCTAGATATAAGAAATTTCAAAAATAATTCTGAATCCAATGTTAAATACATGAAAAGGAGTTTTCAAACACCAGACACACAAAATAGCCATCATCTGACGTCCAACAAGTAAAGTTCAACACCATCTCAATAATTTTTAGCTTAAAATGAACATATTTTTTGAAACATATTTGAGTAACTTCTATGCATCTTATGTTCATGCTATTTTTTTTTTGTGGAAGTTCAAAGTTACATGCAACCAACCGAGCGAGAAAAGGTACAAAAGAATTTGAACTAGAATTCCTTCCATATAACCAGTAGCGGACCTAGATCACTTGCACAGGGTGGGCACTAATGCTGCGCAGTCCAAAGGAACTTAAGTTCTAACCCTCAAAGATTAATAATACAATTGGATCACTTCTTGCCATCTAGCAGTGACCGAAGTTGCAATTGCTCTGGGTACTTTTCAAAACTATCCTAGACATATTGTACTTTGTCTCCTTTCATAGCAGGAACATCATCTTGCATACGAGAAGAGGAAGATACCTCTGTGCTGTATTGTACGCTTGCTTCTGACGGTTGCAAGGTGGAACTTGGACCGGATTCTAGTATAAGGTAGTCTTCCTCTTGTACATTACTATTCTGTGCCGAATTATCCTTTCTTCTGACGTTCTGCTCTACTGTGAATGACCTTTTTAGCTGATTTAAAATTGAAGCGACCTCCTTCATAGATGGACGCTCTTCTCCCTTCACGTTTAAGCACCGTACTGAAAGCTCTGCAGCGGCATATAGTTGATCTTCACCTGCTTCTGCCAAAATCTGTGGCTTTATCTCCTGAAACAAGTGACCTTCGTTAAACAGAATCACTAGATGCATAGCCAAGTTACGTGATTCCTCCGCCCTGAATACAGAGATAGGTTTCTGCCTGGTCAGCAGTTCTGCTAGAACTACCCCAAAACTGTAAACGTCACTCTTTTCAGTTAGTTGGCTGCTTTGGAAATATTCAGGATCAAGGTACCCAATAGTCCCCTGAATAAGAGTTGTTATATGAGTTCGATCAAATGGGACTGATCTTGATGCACCAAAGTCTGCTATTTTGGCCACGAAGTTCTGATCCAACAATATGTTGCTTGATTTGATGTCTCTGTGTATGATTGGAACAGATGTCGCGGAGTGGAGATAAGCGAGTGCTTCTGCTATCTCTGTTGCCATTCTTAAGCTGTCTTCCCATGTTAGAGAGGAGGGTATATTTTCGTTGTGGATGCGCTGGAAGAGGGTTCCATTAGGTACAAACTCGTAAACTAGCAGCGGAACTTGCGTCTCTAAACAGCATCCAAAAAGCTTGACCACGTTTGGGTGATCAGTGTGAGATAAGATGGTAATCTCATTGACAAATTGCTCCACCTGGTTCTCATCAAACACCTTAGACTTCTTAATGGCGACCACGGTCTTATCTGAAAGAATCCCTTTGTACACTGTGCCATGCCCACCTCGGCCAAGGATTCGAGTCTCGCTATAGTTGTTAGTGGCAGTCTTGAGCTCTTCTGCGCTAAATATCTTTGCTGACAGGCTCTCCTCTTGAGATGTGATTGCCGAAAATTTCTGCTGAAGTAGCAAGCCTCCATTCTTCCGGAATAATTCAGCTCTCTTTCTTTCCGCTTCTCTTTTTCTCATGGCCCAATAGCAGCCCCACACTGCAGCAGTGGTTACTGTGACAACGAGCCCAAGGCCTACACCTGCAGAATGTAACTCGTTTTAGTTCCGAAATGGCTCATATAGTCCTATGTGGGAGTAACCTTGCAAACAATACAGATAGGACTAAGTGACTGATGATCTTCGAATTGCGCATTTATCTGCAGGGTCACACGGTGCCTTATTTCCTATGAGTTTTAACTATACATCCATACAAATGAAATATGTAAGTGGTTACAACCATCATAAATTGTCATTTCTTGTTACAGTTACCAATGAGTTTAATATATTAGCCAATATGGATATACTTATAGGACCATTTGATTAATAAATTGAAGGAAAACAAACATTGGCTAGAAAAGCATATATTTCAACAGAACTCTGCTTACCTGAGGATTTGCATCACCAGAAAAATAACAGCATAAAAGCAAATGCAATGTAATTTTTTCTATCTAGTATCAAGGAAATTACCCAAAACACTGTCTCGAGGAAAGTTTTTCTGACAGCCACTACCCATTTTCTGGCCATCGCCACTCATGCCCTGTGTGCAGGCACAGGGGTCATTTACCGGGCACACGCTGGGACCTGACAGGTAGCCAAACATAATCAGCGATGTCCAATTAACGAAATGTTTATTTTCTCCCAATGAAAAAATGGCATAGCTCCAAAGGGATATAAAGGCATGATGAACTATTGGCTTCGTGCCAGTGGTAAACAGGGCTAGGTTTTCTTTTTACCTTGCAGTTGTGGTGGAGATGGGGAACCTGCAGTACAAAAGAACGCTCATTATTAGATCATTTGGTGGCATCAAAGTGTATTCAGGACATATGCATTCCTGTACTAATCCAACATTTGAAATTTTTATCATAAAAGATACTCCCTCCATTTCAAAATTGTTGTCGCCGGTTCGTACAAATTTGAATCGACTGATGACGATAATTTTAAATCGAACAGCTCAATTAGTGCAAATTGGCACTAACTTTTGTGTATCAACGTTGACAAATTAAAAAGTATGTAGGGAGTAATTGTTTGAGTGTCCCAGAAATCATCAGCATATATGGCATCAGAAAGTAACTTTTGATGTAATATATGGTGTTTTACCTTGCTTTGAATTACTTGAAATTTATATGCAGTATGCAAGATTGACAAAGAATCAGGAATGTAGAACGCTACCAAGCACGTCCTTGCAGCCTGTTCCTGACTTAAAACCGTCACCCGTTTTGTTCTCAGGGCAAGAGCAAGTATAGCTCCCCAGAGTGTTGTTGCAGAAGGGCTTCTGAAAGGTGCAATTGTTCTTGGAGGAGTCCCGACATTCGTCAATATCTGAGGAAGCAGCACACCGCTTTGTTTCAGGAAGCAAGGAGGCAGAACGTATTATATCCATATGACACAGATTCTTTCTGCTACAATGCATTCGTCAATTGAACGGTACTACAGTGTTATGAACGAACCTGAACGGAATTACACTTAACAATAATACGATTCAGATGATACGCCTTACGGGTTGCAAGGACCTTGTATTACACTCCCTCTGTATTCATAACTCAAGCCGTTTTGAATAGCGATTTGGTCAAACAATAAAAATATGAATTATAAATAATTTTTAAATTATTAAGTTTAGAAATATAAAATTTTAATTAGATTTGTCTTAAAAGTAACTTTCATAAAAATATATATATGTCACTTTTTAATAAATATTTTATAAAAATCTAAAAGTAAAAGTTACGTTTTGATACCGTGTCGTTGTTTAAAACAATTAGTACAGTATTCTTGTAGACTTATGCTATAAAAATAGATGTTGTGTATCATTGAGAAGAAAAAATGTATGATACATAACGCTCCCTTAGCTGGGTTATGTTGGTGTCTTGGCAGATTAGGAAGTCATTACCGTGACATCCGCCTGAAACATACGGATTGCCGTCGTATCCATCACGGCATCTGCACAAATAGCCCGCTCCCCTTGGTGCGTCGACGCAGACGCCCATAATATCATGGCACAGTGGCTCAAAGGTGTAGCCCTGGGCTTGGTCGCAGGTGGATTCACCAATCGCCCAATCCAAGACCATTCTGCGCTCACCCGGTGGCACCAGCGCTTCTCTCAGCGGCATCTCTCCCTGGTCAGCATCTTTGAACCTGAAGACTTGCTCGTGTTTGTCGAGGAAGAACGCCGCACTGCAGGTGCCGTCCTCCACACCGGGGGCGTTCCCCGAGGTCCTGTTGAACGACAGGTTGAATGACTGCGCGGCGTTCACCTTGTCCGGGATAGACATCTGGCAGCAGGCTTCCCCGGTGGTGCAAGAACCACCGATGATTGCGTCGTCGTTGCACGAGGTGGTGCAGGTGACATTAGGCCAGAGATCCAGATCACCCGATGGTTTGGTGAAACTGACGAAAAGATTATAGTTGCAGCCGATGTTGACCAGCATGTTTTGCTTGGAGAAGGTAAACGGCGTCCCTTCCAAGTCCATGGGGCCGGCTCCGGTGTCCGGCGTCGGCTTGCCGCTGCGATCGTAGCACACCTGGCGGATGGGTCCGGCGAAGATGACCACGTAGCTTTCCGGCACCGATACAGCATCGACCTTGTATCGGTCCCCGGCGATGGGCAGCATGGCCTCCTTCTTCGGCCCGCACACCACCTCGAAGCCGGGTAGAGCGGCGCGTCCGAGGCCGAAGGGATGCGGGACGTCGTCGCACGTCAAGTTCCGGTGCAGTGGCGGCGGTGGCAGCACCAATCCCTGCGAGAACGCGCCGCAAGGCATGCTCGACAAGAGAGCGAGCGCCAGGGCGAGCGTGCTCAGTGCTCGAGCAGCCGCAGACGGAGCTGAAGTGGTCACCGGTCGGCTCTGTCTTCCACAAGCCATGCCGTCGCCTGCGGGCTGTTGCGTTCGATGGAGCGCGAGCGCCAGAGCTACGAGCGGATTCTTGTTTCGTGCCTGGCGTTTGGGTTTTGTGTTCTTGTATGGAATCCACGGTTTGCCTTTCACGTATCCATCATCTTTTTTTCGAAGACACTCCTATCTTACCAGCACCAGATGGGAAAGGGCGGTCAGTATTCCTGCTCGTGACCCATGATGAGGGCCGCCGAAGACTTGGATACGTGAGTCAATGCATTTGTCCTGATCAGCATTGTGTCCACAAATGCAGCCAAACAGGGGAGGCAGCATGTAGTGAGCAATCACTAGTTGCTCCCATTGTTAGGGGCATGTTTGTTTAGGGGCGGACCTAGGATTAGGGAGAAGAGTAGGACCATTTTATTGAAAAATGGTGCAAATTATCTTAGATTATAGAAAAATCGATAATCACTTCACTATAATCAAAAGCTAAGACTAGGGTCATGGCCCTAGTGGCTCTAGTGTTGGGTCCACCCTCTTGTTTGTTTTAACTTCTAAGCTGACTTTTTTAGCTATAAAAGTTAAAAAGTTAAAAGCTGAAACAAACAGAGTTTTGAAAAGCTTGATTCTAAAAAGCTGAAAAGTAATTTTTTGATAAAATAAAATAAAAGCTGAAAATCACATTCTAATATGTTTTTTTAGTTTTTGATGTGTTGAGAACTTTACTGGTTTTTGTTGTGTTGAAAAGCTAAAAATATATTTAAAAAATCAACATCAAATTTCATCAACTTACTTTTTCAACTAGCACCGACCCGCTTTTCTAAAATCACCAAACCCCATCGGCCCATAGTCATAAACGAAGGTAAAGAGCCCTCTCTGCTCGTGCTTAATTCCGTTGAAGTATAGTACTGCAACGAGCAGTAGCAGTTGTCTGTCATTGGGAGCCCGCGATCAGTGCTCTGCCTGCCTGTGTTCGCCTTGTCATGCGGCTGGAGAAGACGGACCAATGCTCGCTCTTTGAGGCGACGGCGACCGACAGAATCGGACAAATGCTACGTACGCGGTGTTGTTCATGCACGCGCATGTGGAGAAAACTGAAGTCGCTAGCTTTTCCCCCGGAGATCGAGATTCGAGAGCCGCTGGATGGTGTTACTGTTACTGTGTTGAGAGAGATCTAGGGGAGTCGCTGATCAAAGCGGGATCAGAGCCAGTCAAACTGCAACTGGTCCGGCCAGCCCAGTCCTGAGCTCGCGTGTCATCATATGTGAAGTAGTGGGCGGGCTGGCCGGGGAAGTGTACTGCTCTTCAGTTATCAAACCATGCGCTTGCATGTTCTCGCGCAGGGACGCAGAAAAAGCCTGGCGAGCACCTGCGTCGGTTTGGAACGCATGCACGGACGCACCTGCACCGTTTGATGGATGCTCTTCGGATTTTCCGACTCAGCCGTTGATTGATTCAATACTTGGACTACTATCTTCGCTTTCTGTTCATACTTGTAGGCCTCGTTTGGAACAACCTTCCTTCAATTTTTTTTTGAAGGAACTTTCCTTCAATTATCTTTCTGGCTGTGGAAAGAATTTGCTACGAAAAGAATCAAAACGTTTGGCAACCTGCTTCGCCACACCACTGTGAAGAGAACGGGGCAGAGGCGGCGACAGAGGCAGGGCAGGCACGGAGAATGAGCACGAGGCGAAGTTGGCGCAACAGAGGATGTGGCTCAGCTCTCGTGGCCGGAGCTCGTCGTGTAGGTGGGAGCTGGACAAAGCTCAAGGCTTGGGGGCGGAGGCCGCCTGGCTAGGCGGGGGGCGGTGGAGCTGATGGCTCGAGGTGAAGGGCCGTAACAGAGGCGGAGAATCTATATCCGACTGTAGCAGCGATGAAGTCACGGCTGCCGTGCTCGATCGTCGCTAGCCGCACGGTAGTCGAGCGTTGGTGGCACCGGGGGAGACGGGAACCTGGCCGCATGCATGGAGGATGAGGATGGGAGCAGAGGCGGAGGATCGAGTGGGGTGGACGGGGTTGAGACAGCTACGAAGATGCTTTCGGTGGAAGCACTCCTGAGAGCTGATAAGTCATTACAGGCTTAAGGGGCGTTGGAGAAAATTGTGTCCATGGGAAGCTGAGGACGAATCGGTGCGTTTGACAATGTTTTCATCTTCATTTCAATGAAAGTGTGCATAAGCAGTTCCAAACAGAGACATATCTTTCCCCTTATTGATTGATTGCTGGTACGGCTTAACTGTAGAGCTTTGAAAGAAAATTGTAAGAAGTGAGCTTTAGCCTCTTTTGAAACGCATTAATTTCACAAAAATGTCACAGAAATTAGTTTAATTTCAAAAAAAATTAAAAAAAACATAAAAAAATTTTCACATTTCAAAATGCCGTAGGTAAAACAATTGTTCATCGCCTGTCCAATTAAATATGGGATGGGGAAATTTAGAAGAAATTTGAGAAGTACTCCTACTGCTCCGTGTAGTATTTGTAAACAGTGCACCGCGACAGGACTACACGATGCGCGGGTGTACGAGTATTATTATCGGCTCGCCGTGTCTTCTTTTTCTGTACCAGCACGTAGTGATAGGGATTGTATGCAGAATCTAGACTTATCAAATCGCCAAGGCAGCTTTCTACAGGACAAGTCGTTTTCACGTCGAAGCGTAGCGTAGCACGCTCGCGCGCGCGTCTTCGCATGCCGGTACAGTGCGCCCCAGTGAAACCAACGAGCGAGGATTTGTCAAGTCAACCGGATGCGCGCGCCCGGCGGTCCGTCGCACGCAACAGTGGCCGCTATATAACGAGCCCTCGCCCCCCGGTCGGGCGCACAGCGAGACGAACGAGGCACACGAAGGAAACGGAGGTGCGGGAATAAGCAGCGAAAGCCACGATGGATCCCAACGACGCCTTCTCGGCGGCGCACCCGTTCCGGTGGGACCTCGGCCCGCCGGCGCACGCCGCGCCTCATCCTCCTCCTCCTCCTCCTCCTCCGCCCCCGCCGTCGCTGCCGTTTCCGCTCGCACCGCCGGCGAACGCGCCGAGGGAGCTGGAGGAGCTGGTGGCCGGGTACGGTGTGCGCCCGTCGACGGTGGCGCGCATCTTGGAGCTCGGGTTCACGGCCAGCACGCTCCTGGGCATGACGGAGCGCGAGCTGGACGACATGATGGCCGCGCTCGCGGGGCTGTTCCGCTGGGACGTGCTGCTCGGCGAGCGGTTCGGGCTCCGCGCCGCGCTGCGCGCCGAGCGCGCCCGTGTCGTGGCGCTCGGCGGCCGGTTCCAGACAGGGGGCACCTTGGACGCGGCCTCGCAAGAAGGTACTCCACTGTGTGTATATATCTCGTCACTCTATGTGCATGCATGGATGTCATGCTTGCTCATGCCTGCTTTTGTTTTAGGAGTACTCCATATGATTTCTTTTGATCATCCATGCATGCATGTCTCGTCGTATGTTGTACTCCTGCTCGTACCGTCACTGACGGCTGTAATTCTCGTGCGTTCATTCCAAACAGTGCTCTCCGACGAGCGGGACGTCGCGGCCAGCGGTGGCGTGGCGGACGACGAGATCGGTAGGAGACTGGCGGCCGGCAGGAAGCAGGCGAAGAAAGAAGCCGCCACGAGGAAGGGCAAGAAGGCGAGGAGGAAGAAGGAGCTGCGGCCGTTGGACGTGCTGGAGGTTGAGAACGAGGGCGACGAGGACGACGGAGGCGCGTCGGATTCCACGGAGTCGTCGGCTGGCGGCGGCGGGGAGAGGCAGCGGGAGCACCCGTTCGTGGTGACGGAGCCCGGCGAGGTGGCGCGGGCCAAGAAGAACGGTCTCGACTACCTGTTCCATCTGTACGAGCAGTGCCGCATCTTCCTGCTGCAGGTGCAGACCATTGCCAAGATGGGCGGACACAAGTCCCCGACCAAGGTACACGTGATTTCATTTTCAACTAGCAGTATTAGTACGTTAATTTTGTTTGTTTGAATGGCTAGGAGTATTGGATTAGCATGCTTCTTTTCTTGGTTTCTAAAATGAACTTAGGATTTCGTTTCAGCCTCGGGAGTCAGGAGTAACAGTTAGAGTAACACGTTTGCATCACTGCCATTTTAGCGTTACTGTTCAGTTTTAGTTGTACTGTTACCGATAAGCTTGCATTATCAGAGTTAAAAAGTGATTAAAAATCAGTATAGAATGATGGATTTGTATTTTTGGACACCCACACGCACGTCGATGCGCAAAGTACAAACCTGGAAAAGCGCGCGGACGTGTCTGTTATCGGTAGGCCGTCAAAGTCTGCTCTATTTTGAGTAGTCTTGTCCTGCACTTAGCGTCAGATAGGCATGCATGACTTGGACGCGCTCTCGGACTCCGTGGTCCTATGCGCCTCGCCCACCTATCCCCACGTACGCTCACCGCGCTCGGTTCCGCCTGCCACTTCGGCCTAGTGCGCGTACTGGCACGGAGGCGGTGCGTTGAAATGGATGCGCGGGCCTGGCCGGATCCGGGTTGATTGGATATGATACTCCATCCTGAAACCTGACGGCCGGGACTGACGCGTCGATGCGCTCCTGCCTCCGTCGCGAGTCGCAGGCGCACCCAAGCGCGAGCTTGTTCGATCCGTGAGCTGCGCACCGCGCGCCGACGTGACACATGAGCGGAGGACACAGTACTGTAGCAGCCATCACCAGCACGCATGGCCGGAGAGAACAGAACCGCTGTGACGCTCTTTGTGTTGGTGGCGCAGGTGACGAACCAGGTGTTCCGGTATGCCAAGAAGTGCGGCGCGAGCTACATCAACAAGCCCAAGATGCGGCACTACGTGCACTGCTACGCGCTGCACTGCCTGGACGAGGAGGCCTCCAACGCGCTGCGCAGGGCGTACAAGGCCCGCGGCGAGAACGTCGGCGCCTGGCGCCAGGCGTGCTACGCGCCGCTCGTCGAGATCGCCGCGCGCCACGGCTTCGACATCGACGCCGTCTTCGCCGCGCACCCGCGCCTCTCCATCTGGTACGTGCCCACCAGGCTCAGACAGCTCTGCCACCAGGCGCGCAATGGCCATGCCACTGCGGGGCTCCCGCCGCCGCCGATGTTCTGAGATGCGAAGACGGGTGGTGGCCCGGGCGGTGGGGACTCTGCACTTCGTCTTCGTGTATGCTTCGTGATCGATCGTGCTTGTAGACTGTTGTCGGAAGTGCAATAGGGGGCCTTATCTTTTAGCAGTGCTGGTTACTACTGCAGTAGTAACTGAGGCTTGTAGGGATGGATGTTACTCGTTGCGTTCAGCAGGCCGGGCTTACATGCTCGAAATTTGGGATTTGGACGGCCTGATTATCCTTGTAACAGCTTAAATTTTATCATATCCTTTTATATATCGTTATTTATACTCTCTCTGCTTATTTATATTTTTTATACTCTCTCTGGTTTTAAAATATAAATATTGACACCGTTGACTTTTTATATTAATTTTGATTATTCGACTTTTTCAAAAAATTTATTCAAACATGTAAAATTTTATTATTATTTGCTTTATCATTGATAGAAATTAAATCACAGCTAATAATTTTACATATTAAAATAAATTTTTAAGAAAAGACGAACAATAAAAATTGAGGTTAAAAATCAACCGTGTCAATAATTTAAAACTAAAGAAAGTATTTAGAACTAAGATGATTTATCAGCAGATTCTAGAAATTCTGAGCACTATATTTGATGAGACGATCCCAGAACTCTATAATTCACTGAGCGGCCCACGAGAATAGACTTAAGGAAGAAACACTTAACGTTACGATGTTGCGACAATTAGAAGTGAGGATATGGAAAAACTCGTAGTCGCCTCTATTTTTCTGCATGTGCCAAAAGATGATTGCCACGACATCAACAAGTAGGTAAGGGGCAAAGGCAAATCTATTGATCGTAAAAAATACTATAACTGAAACTTGAACGAGACAGTAGGTATAGATAAAATTGTGCTTAAAACTCGATTCCAAACTCCAAATGGAACCTAGATGAGGTAACATTGACATCTCACAAGACAAACTACATTGGCAAGACAATAAGGTGGAATAAGAAAGTCCGACGAAGTGCATAAACAACATTCAGAACAAAACCCCACTCCAGTTGCATCTGATGACCGTTTCCTTAAGTTTAGCCTGCAAAGAGGAGAAAGGACGGGTCAGATTTTGCGATGCATGTAAAGCATTTGTTCACAGTTGAGCAAAAAAAGGTATGAAACCATATGAAAATCAGCACACAGGAATAATTGGCATAATTTGTTCCAAGAATACTAATGCTTCAAGCATACCAGGGAACAAATTTCAGGGCAGTGAATTGGAGCGGCATTACACCGTCATGAAGATTTATAACAGTTATGCACTGGACTATAACGTATTCAATCAACTAAACCCTTAACCAAAGAGACACACACTAGACCAATCATTCCAATAGAATGAACAAAGGCTTAGGGGTGACAGTCAAAATGACAGCAACAAATGTAGAATCACGGCATCACCTAATGAATCAATGTAATCCAACGTGTACAGCTACATCTTTTGACCTACAGCTCAATCAAATCAAACAAGCATAGCTCATAACGTCCCAATGTGTGGAGTTAAAATGAAACACATATGGCACAGAATTATGCATGCAGCGCACTGAAACTAGCACTAGAAACATTGATGAAGATACTGAAAATCTTTGAAATGTGACATTGATGTGTACTGACAGATGAGGTCAGGTCAGTGAATGACATATGGATCCGAATGTCATATTTTAAATTTTATAAAATTGTAATGACATGTATCAAATTAATCCAAAATAGGACTAGTGACTGGTCTCGTCTAAGCATCAGTAATGGTGGATAACATAGCAACTAGTAAACTCTTAGCAGGAAGTGCCAAGATGTCTCACCATTACGCGGACGGGATCTCGACCTCGCCGTCATCGATCTCCTGCTGCAGATCCTTGGGGTCCTTGCCGTCGACGGTGCAGCCGACGCTGACGCAGGTGCCGAGGATCTCCTTAACAGTGCCGGCGAACTCCTTGGCCATGGACCGCGGCCTCATGGTCCTGGCGATCTCGATGACGTCGTCGAGGCTGATGTTGCCCGAGTGCTTGATGTTCTTGACCTTCTTCCTGTCCCTCTCCGGCTCCTTGAGCGCCTTGATGACGAGCGCCGCGGCCGAGGGCACGACCGAGACCTTGGCCTGACGGTTCTGCACCGTGAGCTTGACGGTCACGCGGAGGCCCTTCCAGTCCTTGGCCGTCTCCTTCGCGATGTCCTCACCGATCTTCTTCGGGGAGAGACCGAGCGGTCCGATCTTGGGGGCCAGCGATGAGGCCGCGCCGACCTCGCCGCCCGTCACGCGGACGAAGACCTCCACCACCTGCGTTGGGTCGAGCTTCGGCGGCATGGCTGGTGCTGGCTCGAGTGAAGGCGGCGGCGGCGGAGGGAGGGTTTGGAAGGGTGAGAGGGCTGGCGGCGCGTAGGGTTTCGGCAGGAATGGTGAGTGTGGTTATATACGGGACGGGGTTTTTTTTTTGGGGGGGTTGGGCGATTGACTGGGCCTGGTGGAGCAGTGAGAAAGCCCATTTGAAATGATTTCGGGCAAATCGTTGAGCTTTACGGAGACAGTTGAGAAGTCCACTTAGAGCCCGAGGCCTTTGCTACGGATGCATATGGTAACTGGGCCGTACGCTTAGGTTGCATTCGGCTCTTTTTGGGGTGATCAAGAGCTCTTCTTTTCATTAGTTGGTTTATTGCGAACAAATTTACTGTGTCATGCTTTCTCAACGAAAAAAGTGTCAAAAAAGATCTCTCTCCGTTTTTAATTGTTTTCATTGTTGACTTCTAATTTCAACTTTGTCTATCGTTTTATTCAAAAAAATTTAATAAATATCATATATTTTGTAATAATTTCATTTATCATAGAGTTATTTGAATCATAATTTAAAATTTTACACATTTAAACAATTTTTTTAAATAAAATGAATTATTAAAATTGATGTCGAAAATCAATGATGACATTAAAGAAGAGGGAGAAGAGGGAGTAGGAGTATCTATATGTTGTCCCTGAAAAAAGATGGACACGTCCACATGGAGTTAAAAAATGTGCATCGACCACAAATTCCGGCGAAAAATCTCAGGCGACAAGACCAATGAATGGCTGGATGGCTCGGTCACGCATGGCCGGTGCGCGCGCAGGCGCTGCACGAATGATCCAGTCGCGGCGACGAGCGACCTGGAGACTCCATCGAGCCACGCTTTCAGACTCTCAGCCATATGTCTTTGAAAAGAGAGAAATATCTTTCAAAATCGCAGAAGAAGAAAGTACGCGCACGGCTGGCGAAAATGGACGCGTGACCGGCACCGCGCTTATGGCGTTTGTGGGGAAGCAGTCGGCTCGGCACCGTGCTGGCGGTGTTATCTGCTGCCACAAGGAAAGAGGCGCGATCATGCGGGCTGCATGAGGGCGTGTTTGGTTGCTGTCAGCTATGTAAAAGTAAAATAGCTGTATGATTGTAAAATTGTAAAATAATGTGTATATATATATATAATAATAATTATAATTATAGTAATATATAATTATAATTATAATTATGATAAAAAAATAGAATAATAATTATGTACTACTATCTCCGTCTCGTAAAAAGATCATTTTTTCCTTTCAAAAATCACATTTGACTATTTATCTTATTCAATTTTTTTCAAATATAAAAACAAATAATTGTATTTTTAATGATAAAATAATGCACAATAAAATAAATTATATTTAAAATTTTTTTAATAAGATGAGTGGTAAAACTTGAAGTTTAAAAGTTAAAAATTAATTTTTTATGGGACAGAGAGAGTATATATAATTATAACTGTAATATATTATATAATTGTACCTATAGAAATATATAATTACAATTACAATTATGTATTATATAATTATAATTATATTATATAATTGTAATTATATATTATATACCTATACCTATAGTAATATATATTACAATTACAATTACGTAATATAAAATTGTATATAATTATAGTTATGTATTATATAAATATAATTGTATTGTATAATTATAATTGTGTATTATATAATTATAGTTATGAATTATAGAATTGCATATAATTGTAATTGTATTATATAATTACAATTATGTAATAATTATATTATATATAAACCAACGTCCAGAGCCGTAAAAAATAAGTTCAGATACACTTTTGCTTTTAAATAAAAAAATGTTTTTTTAAAAAAACTTTTATAAAAGTTTACCTATTTGTTGAGGTTTTAGCTTTTGCAAAGTCAAAGCAGCTAAAGGGAACCTGAGTCGCGCCGTCCAGCGCGGCTGTGTCAGCCGTCGTGTTTCCAGTCGTACAAATCGGTGACGAACAAATCACAAATGAATTCCAACAGTAAACGGCACGTTTCTTTTTTCTTCTCTGCTCTTACGTTTTTAGAGTCTTTAATAAGCTTAGATACTCTTTGTTTGAGATTATAATAATTTAGTCTAGAGAAATAAATAAGAGATTATTTGAATTATTATAATTTGATAAGTTGATTTTTAGTTGTTTATTTGAGATTATAGTCTTTAAAAGACTCATTATATCTATCAAATTACAAATAAGCTAAGTTATAAAAGAGATAAATACAGATTATAACTTATACACTATAATTTAAATTATAAAAAATTAAAATTATAATCTAGATAGACCTTAGTCCCTTGCGTACACGATTGTCCTCCGATCCTAGACCCCATCCACTTTTGTGCTTCTGAGGGATGGGATTCTGCTTTGTTCCAACCGGTGTCCACTTGACCGGCACTGATAGTCGCCGCCGTATCCAGCGGAAAGAACTCGGCCGCACCTCGTACAAGCCGCATCTGGTTCCGGCCGCTCCCATCCGTTGTCCGTTGTCAGTGGTGACACCACCCACGCGGCTGCATCTGGGGACCGGGACGGACGGCACGGCGCCCGCGCCAGCGCCAGCGGGTCCGACGCTTGCGCGGCCAGTGGATTTTTTCACCACCCATGCGCGTCCGTTGAAGAGGCCGAGCGAGTGGGGATGGATAATGGTCAGCAGTGACGGGGCGAGGAGTGACCAGCCGGAGACGGAAGCGTCGGCCTATCTATCTCATCTGCATGGGAACGGCCTGTCTACCGTGTGTGCGTTCGTGACTTGCCGCTCGACGGGTGTCCCGTGCTTATCCGCGGGGTGGCGTGCAGATGGCGTTCTAGCCAGGCAATGGTTGATACTCCTCGTAAGTTCTGCTCCCTCCGTTCATAGGTTGTTTTAGCTCTCTGTGCATGAGAATTAAAAATAAATAAAAAAATACTATACGTAAAAAAATATAAAAATTTATTAAGAAAAAAGCGTATTAAAAAAATAAAAATATTTAAAAATAAAAATAATATATATTAATAAATAAATTTTAAATACTAAAATAACTTATATTTATGAAAGGGCTCGCTATGCTGACGACGCCGGCGGCGGCACGAACCCAGCCCAGGCATCACTTGCCTCGCCGCAGGAACCCAGCCCAGGCATCCCTTGCCACGCCGTTTCGGCATCTCTCGTTCTGGCTCCGGGCCTCCGGCATGGGATTTGCCTCGCAGAAATCTGAGTATTAACATATTTGATAGTAGCCTTCTCACGTATTTGTTATATCTATCACCGTCGAATTGATTAATAGATTTAATTTTTTTTATTTTTTAAAAAAACTCAATTAAATTTATGTATCATTTATCCTGTTCACAGTTACTTCCCGCGAGCCGCAGAGTGTGCTGGGATTCCATAAAGGATTCCATAAACTCGGTTGAACACGAAGTCACTGGCGATACATGGTTCTGTCTCGGAGACCAATCAAATCAGTCCCCTAATCGAGATGGTTTGCGGGTGCGGCACAAGGTCCTGAGATCCAAGCGCAGACAGGAGTAGGTGTGGCAGCTCGTCTGCCCCTCCATACTCACACGTGGTGTTGATTGGCCGGGGATCAGAGCCGGTCGGGCGGTGTGACAGGGCATCTCGGCACGGCATATTCGCGCGGCGGTCTCGTCTCGCTAAACTATTCGTTCCACGCCACGGTACAGTCAATCTATACTGCCCCAAGTACACACTCAAAGCAAGATTAAAAAAAAAGGTACTCCACACACACTCGAGCCATCGTCGTCAAGCAGTTGGGCCCCGCATGATCGGACGGTCCAGCGTCGAGCGGAAAGGCCAACGACGCCGGTGGCCGTTGGTTGGTTCGCACGGTTGGACGGCGGTCAGACGCGCCAATCGCGATTGGCAAAGTCGCCGTCGGTACTGCTCGCAGTATCCGTAAGCCCGCAACAGCGTCTGCATCGCGTCCCGGTCGATCCGTCCGTCTCTATAACAGGGGCGACCACAGAATTCTAAACCCACCACCACTCCCGTTCTCCTCTCCCCAAATCTCGCAGGCAGAGCGGAGCAGGGTGTGCTGTTCGTGTAGCTTCTCCTTCCACAGCCTCCTCCCCCTCCCGGACCGATCGATCTTTGCATGGCCGCAGCAGCTAGCTCCAAGGGCCGGGTGATCGGTGGAAGCTTCGTCACCCGCGTCCTGGCCGGCAAGGCCGCCGCCTCCCCGCGGTAACGCACCATCGCCACTGGTTTCCTTTCGTCCCCTCTCTAGTATATTCTAAGGGTACTTTGTGGTCTTGCTACGCTTAATTAGGCCTCAGGGTCTTGTTCTTGTGGCGATTCGTCGTTTGGGGGTTCGTAGCTGCTTTGGTTGCATCGGACAGTGCTTTCGATTCATCGCAAGAGAAAGGCCTTTTTTTTGTCTATTTAACAAAATTTTACAAAGTTTTAGATATCTTCTGATACTAATAAAACGTAATGATCCAGTACAAGTACTACATACACAAAATAACGGAACTATTAGCAAGATGATCTTCTGGTGATCTAGAAATAGGAATCTTCAGTTTGGGAACATAAATCCTCCAGCAGCTTTGCCCAGAACCGAAACTGAAACAACAGAGAGCCCCACGAAACTTAAACTTCACGGTGCACCTGCGTTACTAGTAGAAATCTATCCACTTCCACCATCACTGAAGCCGGATCCGTGGAGATAATTTTTCCCCACTCAGGCGAGACCGTCAAAATCCGTCGGTCGAACTACTTTGGTGGCGTTTGAATTCTTAGGAATTTTGAGAATTCAGATAAAAAGAATGCAGTATCCAAACGAGAGAGTTTGCAGAAGATTATAAAATTTTATGAGTCTAACTATTATTTAATATTTTATACTATGATATACATCAATATAAATAAAATAATAAAAATCTCGTAATTTAAATGTTTGAGATTTTAAAATTATAAAATTCGAATTTAAAAATTTAAAAATTTAGATAAACTTTTGTAATTCAAACGGTAGAGATTTTATAATTTTAAAATTCGGATTCTAAAATTTCAGAAGAATTCAGATTCAAACGGGCCTTTGTATTTCTGCAACCGGAGTAGTAAAAGGAAAAGGCCAGACACTAAATCAGCGTCGGAACTCCCCTCCTCCAGACGCTGGATGGATGGATGGACGGTTTGTTGCGTGGTAGGAGTCGTCGTCGTCGCGCCTGCCTCCATCCACCCGTCCGCGCCTGATACCGGGGCCCGCGCGCACCAGAAACCATCTCGCTCGTGGGACCGTCGGCTGTCGCTTCGCGTCCGGCCCGTACTCCCGCCTTTGTGTGAGTGCGTGTCGCGATCGTATCGGTGTCCGTACGCAGCGCAGGCCCTCTCGACCTTATCCGCTCCCACCGACTGCGGGCGGGATCGGTACCAACCGAATCATCGTTTATGCCCGTCGTGCACCTCATCGCCTTCGCTTTATCTGTCCCTGCGGTGTCCATACGCATACTAGAGAAAAACAGAAGATATTGGTGTGCTAGCCGTGTAGGTGTAGTAGTAGGATGTTGATGCGATGGCGTCATTGCTGCTATTCCATTTAGTTTTTCAACGTCATGCTGCAATTCGAGATGGAGTGATTTCCTACAAGTATGCCTGCTAGTAACACCTAAATTGACATGCCTAGTCCTTAGCGTTCACTCTTCTTGGTCAGGCTGATTTCACCTAACATGATATGACGCCGCAGTTACCAGCTAACGATTGGTTGGGATCACTCTATCATCGGACTTACTATTACACTTCGCAATGAACAATTTTCTGATCCGAAGAGCCTCATTTGTGTGACGCGTTGTGCAGGAGGGCCGTGCACGCCTCGGCCTACGACAAGAACCTGGAGGAGCAGGTGCGCCCGGCCGTCGTGCCGGACGATGTTATCGGCGGCACCGCGAACCCCGACAAGTACTGGGGCCCGCACCCGAAGACCGGCGTGTTCGGCCCGGCGGCGGTAGACGCCCCCAAGCTGGCCGCGCCGGAGGCCGGCGTCAGTGGTGGCTCGGTGCTGGACCAGAAGGTGTGGTACCGCCCGCTGGAGGACGTCGAGAAGCCGCCCCCGGTCGCCTGAGCCGGGGCCGGCCTGTTAAGCCACACTGCTGAGACGAGAGCCTGGCACAGCAGCAACTATCACTCTGTTCAGCTGGGTTACTTGCTAATTACAGTATTGCTAGTACTTAAGCAGTGTGACTGTTCTGATACTACCGTATCAATATTTACTATGGCTTGTTTCAGAACTGGTAATAGTAGTAGCAATGTGATGCTGGTACCTGGAATAAGAACAAGCGACAGCCGTGTGACGGTGTTTCTTGTGGCTGTGATGTCGTACCTCTGCCCTAATCAATATCGTAACTATTTGATCAGTATTGGTTCTTGGTTTTGTGATCCTGATGGTTTTCTTACTGTTGCAAACAGCAAATATCTGAGATGTGCCTGTTTTGAGGCTGGTTTTGATTGGATCTTGAACCTGTCTGCCTCAGACATTCAGTGTTGATAATGGCAGATATTCAGTGTTGATTATATCATCGACATGAGTCCAGATGATACTCCCTAGGTTATGACGGATGGTTGCTTGACGTAGCTCTCAACCTAGAATTTCAAAACTTGTATGCAAGCAAGCAAGCAAGCAACCTGAACCTCCGAAATCTAGCGATTGACCCCGGGTGCTGGCCCGAGAAAACTCACCGTCGGGAGCGCGCCGAGGGCGTCGGCCATGGCGGCGTTGGTCATGTTGGCGCGGACGCCGTTGCGCTTGCACAGCGCCTGCAGGTCCCGGCGGCGGAGCGCGTGGAAGTCCATCGTCGCGTTTCGCCTCCTCCTGTCACCCCGTGTCCTCCGTTTTGTCTCCACTCCTCCGATTTGGTTGGATTCGGTGGTGGAAGGGAACGACGGGAGAAAGCGGGTGGAAGAGTGTTGGGGGTTGAAACTTGAATCCGAGGAGACGTCGGAAACCAATCCACTGCCGAGCGTCAGAGGGCAACTCCTCACTGTCCCATGGGTCACAGATAGTGGGTCCCACGGAAAGCCCGCATGGCAACGCTCCATCTGCCCTCTGACGCTCTACTGTGGATCGTCTCGCGGAGAGGTCACGCGGCGGGATCGATGGAGATGAGTGGTGAGTTTTTCTTTCCCTTTCTTTGAAGCGGCGCGGGCTTTGCTAATTTGTTGGACCAACCATATGCATGGGCTTCTCTCGTCGCTTGGGTTTAATGCGAGTATTAATTGGGTCTGTGTGTTCCAAGAGGCGCCGTGAGGCCCATCAAGACGTGAAACTCGAACAATTTTGTTTCGCATTTCAAATTTTCTGAAGAATGTCATTTTTTTTCGTGATGTATAATAACAAATCATGTTGAAGTATGTTTTCTCATCATTGGAATGTAAATTTTACAAAAATTTTATAAAAATTAATTTAATTTCACAGAAAAAACATAAAAATGAAGAAAACTCCCACGTGCCAAAACGGGGTCTAAAAAAAACCAAAGAGAAGAAAAAAAAAAAAGTTCCATGGAGATCTGCCACGTGAGACTTTATCCATCTACACGTTCCTATCTATACTGTGGAGTAAAACCCTTTTTTTTTCTGCACTATGCCAGCACGCGCGCCACGCCATAGCGCTCCCAACACCGCAGAATATACAGTCGCGTCAACCCATTCAAACCGAAACGGTCACGACACGACTGTCTTCACCTTGTAGTTCCTGGCGAACGCGCTGTACACGACGAAGTTGAGCGTGCACAGCGCTGCCATGACCCAGAAGAAGTAGTCGAGGTGGCCCTCGTCGAGGTTGTCCGAGATCCACCCGGGCCGGCCGCCGGTCGCGGTGAGCGCGTCCACGACGGCGTAGATGAGCGAGCTCATGTAGCTGCCGAGCGCGACGGTGAGCAGCGCGAACGACGTGCACATGCTCTTCATCGTGTCGGGCGCCTCGGTGTAGAAGAACTCCAGCTGCGCGATGTAGCAGAACACCTCCGCCCCCGCGAGCACGAAGTACTGCGGCATCTGCCACGCGATGCTGACGGACTCGCCGCGGGCCGCGGCGTCCAGCCGCTTCATCTCCACCAGCGCCGCCACGGCCATCGCGACCGCCATGAGCAGGCGCCCGGCGCCCATCCGCTGCAGCTGCGACGGCTCGCCGCGGGTCGGGGAGATGCTCTTCAGCGCCGGGACGATCACCGAGCCGTAGATGAGAACCCACGCGAGCACGCAGACCACCTCGAAGGACACCAGCGACGCGGCCGGGATGCTGAACGACATGACGCGCATGTCCATGGCGCCGCCCTGCTGCACGAACGTGGTGTTCAGCTGCGCGTACGCCGCCGACAGCACGATGCTTGTCGCCCATATCGGGAGCAGGCGCAGAAGGATCTTGAACTCCTCGACCTGCGTCACCGTGCAGAGCCTCCATGAGCCCGTGGCCGCGGTGGGGTTAGTCACTTCCGCCAGGTCGGACCCCGCGACCACCGCCGCCTTGTCCAGGAACCCGAACTCGTCGGTGTGCGCGATCTTGGGCTGGTCCACCTTGTCATTGACCTCGTAGAGGAGGCCGGCATCATCCGGGACCCGGAGTCTGAGCTTCCTGCCGGCGGCGACGACCACCTGGGCCAGACTCTTGAGCGGCGTGCCGGTGGGCATGCGGCGCTTGTACATGGGCGTGGCGAGCACGAAGCCGCCGAACGCGAGCGCGATGCACGCCGTGGCGATGCCGAAGCCGAGGCCCCAGCTGACGTTGGTCTGGATCCACACGATGAACACGCCCGAGATGATCATGCCGAAGTCCACGCAGATGTAGAACCAGCTGAAGAAGGACATCTTCCGCTCCCGGTCCACCGCGTTGTCGTCGTCGAACTGCTCCGCGCCGAACGGCAGCAGCGCGGCCCGGACACCCCCGCTGCCGAACGCCACGAGGTAGAGACCTATGAACGCGAGGTTCTGCGCGCCGAACACGGGGTGGCGGCACGACGAGCCCGCCCCGCAGAGATCGGCGGTCGGCAGGAACGCCGAGAAGGTGACGAGCATCATACCCTGTTCGCACGCACATGGATCGCCCGCCATTATAATAAGCACATGCAACGACCGACTTGAACGAAATGCATTCGAGAGAGAGAGGTGTGTGGTGTGCTTACAAAGAGGTAGACGAAGAGGGATACGAGGATGGTGTTGTAGTTGCCCCAGAAAGTGTCCGCGAAGATCGCGCCGAAGACCGGGGTCAGGTAGCTCGTCCCGATCCACGTCGTGACGTTGGACGCGCTCGCTACGTTGCTGCCGTGGAGGACGGTCTCCAGGTACACCACCAGGTTCGTGCCGATACCGTTGAACGCTGTGCTCTCCAAGCACTCGAAACCTGTTGACAAAATTAATTTGAGGTACGATCGTAGTAGCAAAATTAGCAGCTGTCACAATGTGTTTTATTTTTGTCTGAAGAAGCTTTGTGGTGCTAGCTTAGTAGAATTACCTAGGACTACTGCTGGTGCTTTGCTTCCAGTTTTCTTGTCCTGGATGAGCGGCACCGTGAGGCTTTCTTCGTCCTGAACCTTGGGGTTACGGCTCTGCAAAGTTTGTAAATTTGTGAAAACTGTCAGAAAGCTGAACTCAAGCTTATATCTGCACTACTCAGGTCAGATGATTAATCGGTGTTAGTAATATTGGGCATAACTCAAGCTCATATACATTAGAGACCGGATGGTAACAGTGTCATCGTCTATTCGTCTGTCTGCACACCTGGATCAACATTTAGGCTTTGTGTTACGTTGTGTAAAGTGTATCTTGCCGCTGTTTTGACCAACTTTTTCCCTTTTTTTTTAGTGAACTGCCGTGTGAAAAGACATCATGCATACACGGCGCTTTCATTTCCCTGGCTTTTAGGAATTCTGCACTCCTACTGATGGAGACCTGGTCTAGAGGAAAAGAGCTTGTTGCCACCAACCCACCCGCCATCAGCGGCGACTCGGTACATACGGCGGCACGACACAATACAAATTTTGCGTGGCAACGTATACGTATCTTGCGCCTAAGATATCGGTTACTTGGTACACGCGCTCGCACCTGCTGATGATGTCCTCTCGGCACACACCAGCCGGGGAAGCGAACGAAACGAAACGAAACGAGCGAGTTAAAGAAACTCATGTTCCTTGATCGCATCTTTTGAATTTCTCTCGAGAGACCATCTGCATTTTGATTTTCGCATCCAGGGAACTAGCCCTTGCAACTTGCAAGCAAATAACACTAGCAGCAGCATCGGCCATAGCCACGGATGCATCGATGGATCGCACCTCACAAACAGGCGGGGAGACCAGAGAGATCAACATGTATGAGCTCGTGAAGGTACTAGTAGACAGTGGCCTAGCCGACTAGTACACGTACCTCGGGCAGCCGCGGCGAGCGCTGGCCTCGTTCCATGGCTTCGCGGGCGTCCATTTGCCGCTGCAAGCGCAACGCTCTCGCAATCCCTCGGAAAGGAACTAAGCTGCACGCCGCGTGGTCACGCTTTCTTCAGAGCTCCCGGGGCCGGGGGACGCGCGCGTTGCCTCCTTCGATGGCTTTGGGCTGCGCTGCGCTGCGTGGGACGAGAGGCGAGGAGCACGGCTTATATACGCGCGTGGCGCGGGCGGGGGAAGGCGCTCGCGTTAGCTGCCGCGACAGAGAACGGTTAAGCGTCGGCCGTCACTGTCACTCTATGCTCGCGTGATCGAGATCATTTCAAAGCAGCGTTCACGCTAGAGCAAAGAACGAAATCTCGGCAAACAACTTAGGAGTAATTAAATACTCTACGTGCCCCGGCATTACGCGTGTGCTCAAAAATAGCCAGGGCGATCAGGTCAGTCCCGGTGCCGTTTAGGTCGGTTCGTCGTGCGCGAATGGTCGCCGAGACGCAGAGACGAGCCGGAACGGGGCGCGAAGCTTCGTTCCGTGCGCACGGGTGCGTTCTTCTGACGGCCGGACTTGACCGCGCTTTCACCCGGACGGCGTGTCGCCGCGGTAACTCTCTCGGCTGCCGAGCTCCGCTGCCGCTCCCGTTTTCCTGCGGAAACGTGCTCTAATTCCTCGGCGCTAGGTACTCCGTAGCTGGTAGCTGCCGACTGGGAAGACCGGTCTCGACACGCAGCTGGTAGCACTTCTCTGTTCCAACCAGTAGTGGTGTTGTCTAAGAGAACAGGGGGAAATGGAGAGCACTTGTCAACACATCTTATTTTCCGCTAACAGGTGTACTGAAGAGATGTGTTTAGAGGATTCTTTTCGCTTTTTGGCACCGTGCAAAGTATCTCTGAACTTCAAAGCATGGCGTTTCTCTTTGATCAGTGTGATCATGCAGCTCTGAAAAACAAGAAGAAATTTCAGTCAACAGTCAATACTGGATGGTTAATACTAGTAGTTCGATAAGTTCTACTGATTGCAGAGCTCAAACTAACAGTACAATCCATGGATCCACGAGACCACGAGCATAAAGCAGCTGGAAAACACCATCTGAAGCTACTGGTGCTGCCTCCTGCCGAGGATAACCGTCAAACTCAGGGAAAACAGGCGAGTGAGGCTTGATTTGTTCTTGTCTACCACTCACTATCATCCTAAAAAATGTACGGAGTACTGCTTATACCCAGTCCTGAGTCAGTGTCCCATTCTACTTCGTCGAGTTTCATGCTACCTACCAAGAGTTCTTTGACCGCCGTATTTCTTGGACAAGCTCGCTCAAGCACTGAACTGCAAGAGACCGCATCGCACTTTTACCGTATCGTTGGCAGGATAAAAAAAATCAGTTCTTCATACGTGGGAAGAGACGCTGGTAAGCTAACGGAAGCAACTGCTTCTGCTTGGTCACGGTTGACCTGATACATGGCCCAATTTCTGCAATATAGTAAATATTAGCTTATTCACGTGCGAAACGTAAGGCAGGTTTTCTGAGTGTCTGCATAACTCTTCTTTTATTATTATTGAACATCCTTGCAGTCCTGGTCTCATCTGGATATATATAATTCGCGTCATTCTGTTCCATTTCTTCATATTTTTAGTTTCCTACATCATCATGCACTGACCATACAGGAGCAATGACTTTGCTTAAAACTTTGCGGCCACATGTGAAACTCAAGATATGAACAGATTTGAAGTTAGTTGATCAGCCTTTTACAATTCATCAAAGAAAGTAAGATACTAGAAATAGTGTTGCCATGATTCTATACTTCCTATGCATATCCATTTATGATTCATCGAAGAATGTAAGGTACAAGATACTGATATCCCATACGATTCAGTAAACCTGACAGAACGAAGCCTCATCTTGTAAGATCAAACGAGTCACGATCTCTTTACCAGAGTTCACTAACCGAGCATATCCTTGCGAGTGCAACCGTGACGGTGCTATATCGCTTGAGGCAAAATCATCTAGCTAGCTGCCTAGCTCAGTTAATTTTCTGCCAAGGCGTCTGAACTCTGAATGCACTAATTTTAGGAATGCTTTCATACACCTAACCAATTGACCAGCACAATTTATCAAAGGAGATTTCCCCCCAACAATATATCAAAGGTAATGACTGATGACTCATTAGTACTGTTGTTCACGGAGCACAAGTTGGTTGGCAAAAGACGCTCAACTCATATCGAGTCCAAAACAAGCTTGGCAAAAAATGGCCACATGAATTCAGATCGAATCACACCTAAGCCTAATTAAAATATCTGAGCCATGCATGCTAACATTGACCAGAGATGAGGCTAAATCGCTAATGGCCAGTTTGTTCGAAAAAAAAAGGGCTAATGGTTGGTAGATTAGATAAGCTGAAAAGTCAGAGAAACATAGAGAAAGACACCTATTATCTGAATGGGTTAGCTGCTATTTTGGAGAATTTGACCGTGATATCTATTGATCCTCTTCAAAACTGAAGACTAATAAGTTCAACAACCTTGGCTCTCACCAACCAAAGTCTGAATTTCTTCTGCCTTGACAGTTGCAATAGACCTTCTCGTTGAACTCTGAACACACAGGGGTGCTGCAAATGGACGGAGTGTTCTTGAGATGCGAAGCCGATGACACAAAAAGTATCGCCTACAATAACAAAGTGAATATTTTTTTTAGCTCGACACTAAATAATTCTAAAAAAAATCGTCATCAAAGTCTATACTCAAGATAACATTTAGGCCTTGTTCGTTTTAGGTTGTAATAGCCCCGGAATGGTTTGGAACGAGTCGGATTGATCGATTTGGTTTCAAAACGCAGCTCGACCGAGAATGGCCGTTTGGTTAGGACTATCTCGGTTTGAAAATCAGTCAATCCCACCTATTCCCACCCCTCTCTTTTGCATTAACAAAACCATGGCTACTGATATCGGAACAAAATCGACTGACAATCAAGCATGCCACAAGTTTAACTAGAGGAGCCACGGATTCGTTACTTATCTTAACCGAATATTAAAAAATTAGTGATGGGATTAGATGAGCCATAGATTGAATTTTACACGTAATTTCAGTGACATACGTGAAACCACTCAATTCAGCTCTGGAATTAATACCACTTAGAAACCATTTCGCAGGTGCCGAACAAGGTCTTAAAGGGACCGTAGAAGGGAAACAGCAGTAGCTACTGTACATAATAGTAAGGCAGGAATTTATGTGAGCCGAGTGATAAACAGCGACACCAGGTAAACACTGCCAGTCAGGTAAACTTACTACTGTATCGCACTAGGCAAGATTTGAGCAACAGTTTGAACCGGACGTGGCTACACGAGCACGAATAGCACGTCCCAGATGCAAGAGATGCAGTATGCACCGTACCATGGCCAGTCCCGTAGGCTGGCCCTCCCGTTTCAACGACCCAAGTCAAGTCAACAGACTCGATGTTCCAGCTGTGTTAGGCCCGGATAGGGCCCAGTGTAACAAGGCCGGGCCCGTTGTGTCTGTTCACTTTTATTGGGCCTCTGTCGGTCTTTTTTTTCTCTTTTTCTCACGAGCGAGCGAGAGAGGATGAGATAATTGTGCTCACTGAGACGAGAAAGGATGTCCCAGAAACGCGACCTAGTACGGGGGATCCCACGGCACAGCACCTGCTTTAATCTCCCTCATAACCAGCCTGTTTCCAGTTTCCACCAGCGAACGACACCTGCGATGCCCTGCTCGGTGCATGCATGCTCCACCTCTGAACATCCAAATGTGCCGGAACAGGGGTTCGTCCGACTGGATCCCTGATCCTCTCCGCGCGCGATCGATCGGGAGTACTCCTGGGAGTAACATTCAATTCGATCCCGGCGCCGATCTATCAGTCGGCCTGGCGCTGGCGCTCAGAACAACAACAGCGCGGGCACGCGCACGCGTGGCTGCTCGCTGCAGTTGGCTGATCTACCGACAACAGTGGCGCCGCTGTGCGCTCGGTGCTCCGGAGGACGGACAGGGTGTGCCCCGGCGCTTGAATGCCTAATTATTGGGCGCTTGACGACCCAATCTTCCCCTCGACCTCCCCGTCGTCGTGGCCGCTGTGCGCTCGCGTACAGGATCGAGCACGTATCGGGTCGCGTGCGGCCTCGTTATTTGACGGCAAAGGCCGGGCCGTGCGTGTGCGGCGCACGAACGATGTGAACGCACATCACCGACGGCGCGCGACGGGGCAGCGGTTGAAGCCAGGCTGCGGGCAGCTGTTTGGACAGCGAGGAGAGGATTTTGATGATTAAACAGGTAACCGGCGGATTATTAACCACACCTCGCCCATCATCTGGTTCAACTTTGGATTCTCTTGTTGAAGTTGAATTGAGACCGACAAATCTGCTCGTCGTCCTTCACACAGCACTTTTCTGCTTCTTTTTGCACTCTGCAATGCTGGACTAGCTAGTTAAGCTTGAACATCAGGGGTCCGATTTCCGATCCGATCCGAATGTTGATCCAGAAGGCACGCAGTATCTGTATCACGCTACACACACAAATCTCAATAAGGACATGAGCCACTTACGAGTATCCGTTGTGCCCGAGGGCACGTGCACATGCTCGTCCGTCCTGCATGCTGGACACAGATGAACAGACTACAGAGGGCAGAGTCACGCATGCATCACTCCGTGATCATTTCTACGCGACTGCATCACTGTCCCTTGCTCAAGGGCGCTAGCTATAGGCCGGTGGGTTCGAAAATGCTGTAAATCCTGTGGCTGCAGAGATGGCTGGCTTTGTCACATACACACAGCCTTATATCTTAAATTGTTACTGCTAGAACAACAGTTTAATTTAACATAACAATAATAATTTAAAACAGATTAAGAATATGCTAGACCCACAATAGTATATCACATGTACTAATGCACCTTTTGGAGTAGCAGTGGCAAGCTGATCAAGCACATACAGGGGACGAACAGGGCAAGAGTAAATGCAATTTCCTTGGCACAAGGCAAATATTTTACTCCATCCGTCCCGTTTTATAAGTCGTTTTGGAGCTGGATATAAAAAATAAAAAAAATAAAAATGGTGGGATAATTTAAAAATGAGGAGGACAGAGATAAAGTAGAGATGTATTGAGAAGAGAAAAAGTTATCTCGAAAAGTGAGAATGACTTATAATTTAAAATTTTTTAAAGAGTTCGAAATGACTTATAATTTAAAACGGAGTGAGTACCACGCTGAGAATCCAACATAGCCCAGCATGCAAATTTTACCAACATGCGTCTTCCGTTGCAAACCCTGCTGCTCCTGCTTTCTGTCACATGGTTCACCTTCAAGGATGTGGGTCTCGTCTTCTATTCCTCTCCAATTCTCCATCCATCACACACACACACACACACACACACACACACACACACACGCGGACCCAACCAAATTCCCCTCTGAATTTTTACATGCATTTTTTTTGGACACTTGGAGCACATAGAATGTTGTACTTAGTAGGGGAGGAATAGAAAAAAAAAATAACCATGAACGCTGGCACGCTGTTATTCCAGGCATGGAACGTGCGCGCACGCCAGAGAAATTTATCTTCGTTCTCAGCGCCTCACTCCTCATCTCATGGATAAGTATATCAAGCTGACACAAACCTTAAAAAGTAAGGTTCCCATCTAGATCACCTTGAATAAAAGAAAATCACAATCTCTCTCACACAAAGATAATAAGAAGGAATGAACCAAAAGAGGAAGAGCAAATAAAGAAAAACTCTCATCTTTCCTTGCTGCTCCTGACCTTATGGCAATATTCCAGGATATTATCTTCAGATGACGAACAAACGAATGTGTGCACATGCACGAATGCATTTAGTTTAATTGTGCATGCCAAGGATTTAACCTATCTTATTTCCTTGCTCAAAGGAGCTCCCTGCCGAAGAGGCATTAGACCAATCCAGCATTTCAAACGGATCCAAGTCCTTGATTATCGCTTTGTCCTTGCCACGATCGTCATCTCCACCTGCTGGGTTTTCTTCGATGCGATCCTTGGAGAAGATTAGGCTCATGGGATCTGACTCTAGCTCCGCGAGGTCGAAGAAGAAGTCGTCGGGTTGCCCGGCCTCCGGTATCATCGGCTTGTAGCTCTCGCTGATGAATACATGGTCCATGAGTGTGAGGTTATTGTGGTCCGCCGCACCTGTTGCATCCATTGTTCTCCCCAGTGCTTCCGATCCTGGCAACGCCTCCTCTTTCACAGCAGGCACTGGAGAGGTACTAGTTGCGGTGTTGATTGTACTAGCGGTTGTGGCCTGATCCTTCGATTCTTCCTTAACATTCGGCAGCTTCTGCTTCTCGTTCTGCGAGCTCTTTGAACCTGAGCTGCCGCTGCCGTTCTTGCCGTGGTGGTTCCGAGTTGACCCGGCGAGCGCGTTGCGTTGAGTAGGCCACGGATGGTTGTGCTCGGACGTGTAGGTGATGACGAGCATGTTGGGGTCTTGCCGGCTGCGCTCCACTTGCTTCCGTGCTGAGCATCCCTTTGAGCTGCTGCATCTGTAGTACCCTCTGCAATGCCATTGTCCGTTTCAATGGACGTAAACATTTGAAAGTCAGCACGCAAGTACAGTTTCATGACTGGAATTTTTATACAATTTCACTTCAAATAACTACGTGTGAGCCAATACAGAAAAATATCATTTTCTGATATGTTTCTTAATCAATTAAATACTTCGAATTAGTCATTCAGTCTTGGTCATGGAAAATTTTGCTTTATAAAGTCGTTTCCATTTTACGTCTTAACCAATAGAAGAAAAACTAACATATCATATGCATAAAAAACAAAGTGAAACGAGCTATGTAAAGTTTGCATAGAATTCATCCAACATATTTTTAAAAAGTTTGCATAGAATTCATTTCAACATATTTTAAGTACACCTATCTTCTAATTAATTAAGTGATCGTTTTTTATATTTGGAGTAATTATCTGTCATAATGTGCACCCTCAAAACAGAAGAATGCCGATAAATCATAGAAGCACGCTCATACACCTTGCTACCTAGCTAGGTAACAATAGATATATTTTCAGCTACTCAAACCCACATCCATTACTAAAGCACAAATTTGTGGAGTGCTATATAGTTGCATACGTAACAAAAGATAAGTGATTTGTTTCTACAGCTTATCGATTCACATGCTTTGTTTTCAATCATTTATTACCAGGAAAGTGTTCGAATTTAAGCTTGATTGACCCAATTAATTAAACAGATCTTTCGAAACTTTCATGGATGTGCCACACGCACACATACCTTGGGTAGGGAGAACCCTTGATAGGCTTCTGGCCGTACTTCCTCCAAGCCCAGAGATCAGAAGGAAGCACCTCCCCGGTGGGTCTCCCACTTGCCGCTGTTGGCGCCGGGATGCATACCACCTTCCTTGCCTGGTTCTTCCTGTGCAAATAGAACACTTGCAAGTTACTGAATTGATAAGCAACAGTAATAATTTAGTAATCACATGATTAATTTGTAGCCCAGAAATTCTCAATCCCTTGAGAGAGTTACTGATTTTCAGATAATCGAAGTTTCACTAGAGTTTCGCGAAATCAGCTTTGAAAACTCAAAGCTCTCCTTGCCGGGGAGAGAACCAGCTAGCTCTAGATGCACATAACCCTATGCGTAGCCATTGTTTGCAAATTCAGAAATACTCCCACGGATCACACACCATGTGTTCACGACGACTTCCGCGCCTAAAATTTCGAGCTGTGGGCAACAATCACGACTATCTTTCCAATTCTTGCCACGGCCCGAGGAATCCTTGGAACCCTCCTCTTTTTCTTACTTATGTAAGCGCCAAATGCCGGCCAGAAAGAAGGGGATAGAAGAAAAGAGATCGATGAACTTTTCCTAACAATCACATGTTGTAGTATCGTATATGAGTACATGCAACAAGATGCATCCGAACAGTTCTTGGATCTGCCCAACCTGCGCTTGATCCCGCCGGCGGCGCGAGGCGACGACATCTGCGTGCCGACGACAGCGGCGTCGATGGCGCACCCGGCAATCTGCCCGGCCGTGATGCCGAGTTTGGCCATGTCGCCACCCATCGGCGGGTACGGACGTATCGCCCTCGGCGACAACGGCGATGGCAACACCCGCGGCCCCAGCAAGCCAACCGTCGGCGGCATCTGCACCCCTCGCGGCAAGAGAGGCGCCTTCCGGCTCATGTCCAACATCTGGGCACCGCCCCCTCCGCAGCCGCTGCCGCCACCACCGACAGCCGTGTCGAAGCCGACCTTGGCCATCGCGTCCGGCATGGCGTCGAGGAAGTCGGCGCCCGACGAGAAGTCGCTGCTGAACGGGTCTCCGAGGCCCGAGAAAGGGTCACCGAAGACGCTCGCGCCGGTACTACCCGCGCAGCCGTCCGACGACGACGGCGGCGGCGGGTAGAACATCGGCTCCCCTTGGAGCTGCCACTCGGCGGCCGTCGACGGCACCTCGGCGTTTCCCGGCACGACGCCGCCGGCCCGGACGACGTCGGTGAGGTCCCCGCCGCCGGCCTGGTCCCCCTCCATCCTCTGAAGGAAGTAGCTGTCGCACATGGCTATATCGCGCTGGCTAGGGCACCGCTGGCGATCCACAGGAGCTCTGTAGTGGATGCAAGCTGCAACAACCGCGCGTCGCTCAATAATTCTCTCGCTTCCAATCAACTACCACCACGACTAGCTTGCTGATAGCTTAGCCAAGAGCCCGAAACCGGCGCGATGCACCAGCTAGCTAGCGCTGGGTTTCTGGATCGATGCGCGGAAGAAGGCTAGGGCATGGCAGCGTTCTTGAGGCTGCAGGTTGGCTTGATCTGCTTGGAGCGAGGCAGTAGTTGAGGTAGCGGCAGCAGGAAAGCGAGCAAGCAAACTTGTTTAGCTTTTGTGTGGGGGCAGAAAAGGAGGTAGGGTGGAGAGGAAGCAGGATGTGAGAGATGGGCATTCTACCTCCCTTTTCTCTACACCAAGCAAGCAACAGGAGAGAGAGAGAGAGAGAGAGAGAGAGAGAGAGAGAGAGAGAGAGAGAGAGAGATATGGGTTAACTTGGCTTCCAAGAGGAGCAATAAAGAAACAGTATGTAAGGGCAGAGGAGAGAGAAAGGAGAGAGGGACAAGAGGTTGTGAGTGATGGGCTGCCTGGTTTCTATATTGTTTTCCGGCAGATTTTTCCTCGAAATATAAATTATTTGCGGCGATGTGTGCATGCATATCAGCATATGCTATGCACGCTAGCAGCAGCTGACGGGCGATTGACCGACGGACGGATGGACGGGTGGATGCCGTGACCTCCTCCAGGGACGGGACGCGCGCGGGAGGCCAGGTGGGGGCGAGAGGCCCGCCACCTCCATACGCAAGGCGGCATGGCCGCGGCGCGCGCTTGTCGCGCGCGGTAAAAAGTCATGCATGCGTGCATGGTGAAAAACTCGATCCCTGCCTTCTTGACGACGACCCACTGACGGACGGAACGACAGAGGCCACGCACGCAAAGAGGGGAAATAAATTCATTACTCTTGAGTAAAATTTAATCTCTCTCATTGCACCTCAATTCTCTTTTATTTTATTAAAACCGAACGCAGCCTCAAGCCGTCATGGCGACCTGATCGACGCCTAAGGTCATCTCTCTGCATCTGCAGTTTTTAAATGCTTCAATTCACATACCTAGAAATATGTATAGTATTTCTATGCTACGATCTCAGCGCAGCGTATAGAATTGAGCTACTATGTCTAAATGTTTGCGTAATAACCCATGACGAATGTAGGGATCACAACTTTGTAGGGCGGATGTACGTGTAGGCAAGCATCTTCGTTCGTGGGGCCAGTTCATATTGGCTGAAATGCGTATGCGAGCTGCCATACGCGCCTGGTACAGTGTAAGTACTCTCTCCGTTTTTTAATTATTATTGTCGTTGACTTAGAACATCAACTTTATTTATTTATTTTATTTAAAAAAATTAATTTAAATATTTAAAATTGTAACTCATAATTTTAACTATTTTAATAATAAAATAAATTATATAATATTTATTAAATTTTTTTAAATAAAACGAATGATAAAAATTAATAAAGTGAACGGCGACAACGAGTGTGATTAGATAGCTGGGCGCAGGCCGGCCTGGCTGGGCGCGTGCACCACGCCGGCGTTCGGTTGCCTGCAGAAGCTGCTGCGCCTGGCCAGCCGCATGCAAAAAGTGCGCCCGCGCCTGGCTCCGGAGGGAAGGTTCCGAGGCCTGTTTATTTCTAGTTACGGAAATAAGTAAAAGTTATGTCAAATATTAAATTTATTTTACAGTTTATTAGTTCAACAGCTTTTCAAAATGAACTAAACATCAGCTTATTTTTCAGCTGTTTTTCACCGGCTGAAAAAATAAACTATTTTTTTATTAAGTTCCAGCTGTATCAAATGAGACCTGAGTCTCGTTCCTTCCTGACCAGGCCACTGCATACAGGTTTACAAGGAATAATTAATGATATTAGCATAATTAATATATTAAAGTAGATTAAGATCTATAAAATTAAAATAGATGTTATTAAATGTGATTACACAAGTTAAATATTAAAATAATTTATTTTTCTTTATTTTTATCTCATACAAGCTACCATCATGCGAACAACCAACCTGGGCCGGGCCGAGAATTCTCTTCCCCGCCTGGGCCGAATTTAGCCCATCTCGACACCGATCGCTTTCGACCGTTGGATCGAAGATCGACA
>BCLG01004102.1:0-41529 GCA_001602295.1 Zoysia matrella
GCAGAGGAAATGTGATTTTTAGAATGGCAATGAATCCCAGAGTTATATTTTGTAATATTACTTCGTTTTGAGTTTGTTTTGTACGCGTGCATCTGTTGCAGCGGCCGGCGACGTTAGTTGCGCCTCACGCGGTAAATTTGCTGCATGCAGAAACTAATCGGCTGTATTGGACAGCAACGATTAGGCAACGACCTGCACCGTATTTTCCGCTGTGAACGCATCAAGCGGCCGGCCGTGTGCATGTATACCTCCACCGTATTTTCACCGCTGGAAGTTGGAGCACTGAAATGCTGCATGCTGTCATCACAGAGGGTTAAAGGAACTTTCAAGGGTGATTTCTAAGCATACATTCCTTTTATTCCAATAGAAGCTTATTATTAAGTTTTGTTATCTACGACTTTGACCAATGATTTGTTAGCACCTCGCCAGGGATCGCTGGCGAGCAGAGAGATTGGAGGAAGAGGCAGAGGAACTTGAGGAAGGGGAAAGAAGAAGATAAGGTTGAGGGATAATATTTTGCTTAATTGCCCTTCATACAACGCCGCAATCCCATACATATAGAGGCCACGAGCTATGGCATTGCGGCCCACCTCGGCCCACTCAGACAAACACTGTCGCATTCCTGGCGTTGCTTCGGGGCTGCTGGTACTGACATTCCCTCTATCTTCGCAGCCTTTGCAGGAAAGCACTGTCGAAGAGCTTCTTCATCTTCCCGTTCAGCCAAAGTGGGCTCCAGTCCGGACCAGCGAAACTTCTCTTGCTGAAGTTGATAATTGTGCAAGTATGTTTGCTCACCTGTAGAGGTCTGGACAAGCATGGATATTGGTCCACCAGGCTGTCCACGCAAGACAAAGGTTCCCATTCATGAATCAAGCTTTGCAAAAGAATCTGCATCTGCTGCAAGTTCTCTAGGATCTCCAGTGTAAATATTGTTGGGTCTGTCTATAATGTCTTCTTGAATCTCCTCTTTCTTAACTGCTGACTTTGTATGTCCAATCAGAAAAGACCCACAATTGAGACGAGTTCCTGTCTCTAGTAAAACCAGAATACATTGTTGGTAAGCTGGTGGGAGCGAGGGTTGCTTCCAAAGTAGCTCAACAGGAGAATCCACTACTGTCCTAAAACAATAACTGATACTGATGATAATTCGTTCATAACTTGGATAAGCAACACACTATTGGCACTGTCAACTGAGCATGCAAACAACACAGTTATGCACTTCAACCAAGCACTGGCACAAAGAACATTCTGATTAAGGTGTTTGGACAGCCTCAATGTCAATTTGATTCCTGCATAAAGGACTGACTGCCTGTCACAAGGCTCACCTGTTGTGCTAGCAGTATGAAGAAGCACAAAGTGCCCAAAATTTAGCCACCTATCAGCACTCAAGCCTGCTGCTCTACACCACCAGAAACTCACTAGCCCACGCAACCAATCCCAAAACTGGAAAATTCACATACACCATGCTGCAGTTGTTTCTGAATTCTTGTATGGTATGTAGGGCTGATATGAAATCGGCGAAGATACGCCCAAGGATGTCGTCAGGTATGGCCACGTCGCCGTTGCCGTGTTGGGCGGGCGCGACGTGGCGGCGGCGGCATTCCGTCCGGCGGTTCCGTGAGAGGACCCTTGGTGCTTTGAGGATTGGGTCGATTGCTGCTGCGGTGGCATCACGATCGGCAAAACGAGAACGACTTGAGGTGTTGCGGCGACCGGCGATCTACAAGAGATCGATGTTGGTGCTTTGACGACATGCTTGTGCGGTGGTGCCGATAATATAAGAAGGTAAAAGGCGGCTAGTTTGTTTCGAGTGTTTTTTGTACGCGTGCATCTGTTGCAGTGGCCGGCGATGTTAGTTGCACCTCAAGCGGTAAATTTGTTGCATGCAGAGAACAATCGGCTGGATTGGATAGCAATGACTTGGCAACGAATCAAGCGGTGGTTGACCGTGTACATGTACAGTATATAGATGTACATGTATACGGCAAAATTATCTCTTATTTTGTTGTATTTTCAATATCAATTCTTGTTCGACATAATATGCCTCGGATATTTACAGACTCAGCCTCTAAAAAAAGTCTAACATACAAACTACAGCCCAAATCAAGAAGCCCAACCCAAAGGTCAAAAAACTAAAACTAACCGCTTCCAGCACCTATACCAGAACCGCCAACAACATCCCGACCCCTCAAAGGATGGGATTGGATAATGACAAAGCCCGACCGCTCGTCAGCAGTCTAAGACAGTAAAGCAGCCAGGCCAAGGCAGCGGAGCATTTCAGAAGCACGTAAAGCAATTCTTCAGAAGGTAAAATTGCCCGCCGAGTGATAAAACCAAGCAGTAAAGTAACTTTTGTCCCCTCCACGATGGACAACAGGACGAACAAAAGACGCTGTCCATTTGCTCCAAGCGCCAGCGAGCATCAGAAGACTGTAACAACCAGAGACCGTGGCCCTCTCCATCAATGTCATCCAATTTTGTAGGCGGTAAGCACCTAACCATAGTTCATTTGAGTAACTATGGTTTGGTCATATAACTTTGGATCGAGGCACCAGAGGCACGACACAAGACACAAGAGATAGCATGTTCACCCAGTTGTAATTATATCCACCTATACGAGCTAAGGTTTTTGATCGAGTAAGGTCTTTTCGTATTGTATTCGTGTTTTATTTAGTTCATATGATTTGATCTTTCTCGTCTCTGGGTATATAGTATTATGTCTCTCGACGATTCGAATCAAGTTAATTTTTTAAGTCTCTCTTATAGACTAAGCTATTCGAATACAAATAGGAATCCTCTCTCTAATTACATAAATTTTACTGTGCTAACACAACAAATATTTTTTAAGTCTCTCTTATAGACTAGACTAGGCTAATGATCAGAATACCGATAATTCTCAAGTAAAATATTTATGAAACAACTAGCATATGCTGGCTGGTGTACGTATGTGAATACGTTAACACAACAACGGACGACGGATCAACGTGACCAGGTTAACTGTTGTTTACGCATACCCGATATTTATATTTGCAGCAGACGTCTCTGGATACGCGGACGGAAAACATGTGATCCTGTGATGCTTATAGTTAAGCCTGTTAGCAGAGGAGAAGTCACCCCATCTCCAAACCGTTCTATAGTTATATTTTATAAATCTAACCTCACCCTAGAAAAATAGACTTCAACCAACCTGACCCAATTCGCTCGCTAATTTGAACCTAATTTCACTTAATATGTGGATAAAACATACATAACTGTATGTTAACAACTACCTAATAGCCTAAAACTTCTAAAAAAATAAAAAAACAACACAATTATATTAGCAACCATAGAAATCATTTTTAACATGCATTTACTTGGACCCAGCTCGACCTAACCCGCATACTTTTTAAATCCGTTTCAACCCATCTAAAACAACTCGTTTCTAAACTCAACTCAAAAACAAAAACCTGTTTTAACCCGACCCATTCGGAGGGCCTGCTTATAGTCGTACAGTATGCATGAGTGCATGCCTACATGTACTTGGTGATGAGTTAGCCGAGGGTTATCCAAAACGGAATTCATTATGCCCTCTCTCATCTTTCTCAAAGTCATAGTTATTCTGGTGTACAACGTATTGCGCAATAAGATGTATAACCGCGAGAATTTATTTAACAATATGTTCTGATATGTTTACTCTTTTTTATTTTGGTTTCTGATGATTTGTAGAATTTGGTAAGCATAACAAAGTGATTTTCTCAAATTCGGTAAGCACGGCGTGTTGGCGTCACCAGATCTATTTCGACTTCATGGACGTGCGACATCAAGCCATCTCGCACTACAAGTCTAGTGACTACAGCGACACATGCATAGATTCAGATTCTCGGAATGTTTGGCTCCTGCAATCGCAAGATGATGTTGACAACTTGAGGCCGCCAGGTTCAGGCTTCAAGGGCTGCTGTGATATGTTGTTGGACGGACAGTGCTGTTGCGCTGCAGGATTGGCGCGTTTCAGAGTGCCCTTGCAACATGGACTGCCCCCATGCGACCAAAAATTGCTTCGGCATCGACGGCCGAGTAACGGTCAGAGGGGCTCCTGAAATCGGAACAGTCCAATAATCGGCCCCCGCTAGCAGCCTTACATAATCTTATCTTAAGCACAACAAAGTTTTACAACACATCGTTTATTCATGAACAACCCAATCATCACACGAAGGCGAAGCTGCCAGAATCACAAGCTACAACGACTCGCTCAAAGTCAGATACCAAGTCACCAAAACGTCTCTTATTCCTCACAAGCAAAATATGATACTAGCAGTATCTGCAGCCTCAGGCACGAGCCACGAGCACTTGAGCCCGCGCGAGGCCGTCCGTCGAGCGCCACGACAACACTGCGCAGAAGCCCCTTACTGAACGCCGAACCTCGCCCTGTCGTGCGGGGCATTGTAGTCGATGTTGGGGCCCGCGGGGACGATCCCGTAGGGGTTTATGGAGGGGTGGCTTCCGTAGTAGTGCTTCTTGATATGCTCCATGTTCACCGTGCTGCTGATGCCGGGGATTTGGTAGATGTCCTTGGTGTAGTTGAACAGGTTGGGGTACTCTCGGAGGAGCTTCTTGTTGCACTTGAAGTGAACAGCGTAAACCTGTCGAAAATGTTTTACAAGGCCAACTGGTTGGTCTCTGCATAAAGGAAATCATGCAATATCTGCCGCATAAACAAATCTTGCCTCAACCAAACTGAAACAAAAGTATTCTATGTGGCGTGTAGAGAATGACTCTGGGTATAGTTTACTAGTTCTTCCCAGCTTACCACACCCCATGTGCCCATGAAAAAGGCAAACTGCTCATCTAATTTTATAAAGCCCCTTATGCGCTGAACACGCGACCAAGATCCACCTATGTGATAAAAGGAATATAGTAGTGCATTTCACCCCCAGACCGTACTTCAGATCTATGTTTGGGCCAACAAACAAATGTAGACTTTGTATTCAAGAAACAGAGGAAATGTGATCATGCAGAATTGACAGTGAACCCCAGAGTTACATTTTGTCACGCTCCTTTATTTATAAGCCGGATTCGTGAATATGAAGACTTTTAAGGCACTACCGCATATTTCAATGCATTCCAAAACAGGGGAGCAAGCTTGGGTACAGGGGAGAATACTTAGTATTGCAATCTATTCAACTAGACAAGTGAAGGCAGAGACTTAAGAGTACTATATGTTCTATGACTGATTTGAATGAGCTCACCAGTTTGACATGGACAGGCCACATATATGATATAACATGGTACAAATGTAGCCATCTAGCATCACTACATAATAAATCATACAGTTCCTCCATGCTAGAAATACATACCTCATCGAATCGAATAAGAGTCACAAAGAGGCGAATATCGGCCTCGGTCAGTTGGTTGCCACATAAATAGCGTTGTTTGCTGAGAATTTCCTCACAATGATCCAGAGCCTCATATAATTTAGTAACAGCCTGCAAAAGTTATCCAACGTAAGGTGTGGTTAGCATGAAGAAAACATTCTGATTCAGTTTTAACCAAAGTCCGTTCTTCAGGAACCATGAACGATGTACCTCATCATATGGCCCCTGCTTCTGGGCAAAACCACATTTGTACACACCATTGTTTATCGCATTGTAAACCAGCTCATTGATCTCATCGATGGAGGCCCGAAGATGAACAGGGTAGAGATCCAGCCCGGGGTTCTCGGCGATGTCATTGAACTCGGTGTTGAGCATCCGGATTATCTCCGAGCTCTCGTTGTTCACCACCGTCTTGAGCTGCTTGTCCCAGAGGACCTGCGGCGACGAGATGGGCAACAGGTTCAGATCACAGTTGTTGGGTCGAAATGAGTGCTCTCTTTTGATTAATTTTGATTCAATTCGGAGTTGAGACTCACAGGAACAGTTGGCTTCCCGGTATAATTCTTGCTGGCGATCTCGTACAGCTCCCTGACGGTCTTGGCGCCGTTGAATGGGTCCGGCTCGGCGCCGGGCACCTCGTCGGCGGTGGCGGGGAACACCCACCCCATGTGGTCGTCGGTCTCCTTGGTCCTCTCAAAGATGGGCTTCACCGACTGCGATTAAGCAAAGACGATCAATTGACGGTTGCACGCATGAGAGCCTTGACATCAGAGGGCGTCTGTCCGTGTGATGGCTTACCGAGAAGCCGATAGCCTTGTCGAGTCCCTTGAGCTTGAGGAAGGCGAGGCACCTGGACGCCCAGGGGCACGCGTAGGAGACGTAGAGGTGGTACCTTCCCGGCACGGCGGGGAACTGCGCGGAGATGTCCCTGGACACGGAGCCCCGGAAGGTGGACGGCGACCGGTCGAAGGCGCCGGTGTCGGTGACCTCGTCCAGCGACGACCGCACCATCTGAATCCGCCGGGAAAGCAGAGCACATGGTGATGGATCCAACAGTCGCCAAATCAACAAACAACACGAAACGACGGAACGATCTCCGAGACGAGATCAAGCGAGCACGGTGGGCGTCGCTTACGTACCTTGACGGCCGGAGAGGAGGACGACGAGAGCGTCCGGGCGGCGAGGAGGCGGCGCGCGGCGAGGATGATGCACGAGGATGGGGCGGCCGCCGCGGTGACAGCGAGCATGCGAGCGGCAGTAATCAATGCAGTAGGCTAAAGCGGTGGTGACGGCGAGGATATAATATTCGTCATCCGCTCGACCACTGCGCGTTTCGTGGGAGGGCAGGTGGGATGAACCGGTGGCGCAGCGAACCTGGTGCAGAATAGCGGCAACGAGGTGGCGGCTTTCGCCTGGGTTGCGTGACGGTCAACATCGGTGGATGGATGGGATGGTTGCGCCGGCGGTCGAGCGGTGACGCGGCCGAGGGGACATGTGGCGAGGTGCGAGAAGGACGCCTTGAGGTGACACCGGCGGCTGCTGCGGGGCTCCGTGGCTGCTTGTGCATCTTTGACCAAGGTTGGCTTGTTTTCCTTCGAGCCGATTGGATCACGGGAACACCGCTGGAAACTCGTGATTGATGCGGCTGCATGCATCCAGCCTTCTTCCCCAACAGGTCGCCGGCGTCCCGCTGAGGTGGAGTTCGTTGATTAAGTCAAACCGGCTGTAAGGCCCACCCGTCTCCGACGGGCCCGTCTGTCAGCGAGCCAGAGCTCATGGACAGGCAGATAAGGAGTCCATCGCTACGCGGCTCACCAGCGCTCTCCACTCTCCACTTGGTGTCCACTGTCCAGTGACTCCAGTCTACGATCGCCCGGCAACGATGAGGTCGCCGGCGTCCGTCGTGCCCTCCGGTCTAGCGTCTCCGCCACTGGCCAGGCCCGCCGCGGGCGCCCACCGTCGGGCCCACACGCGCCTCTTCGCGCACGGTAGCGCTCAGGCGGGCTCCGCGACCGGACTAGTATGCCGTGTCGGGCGTGGGGGCGCCCGGCGGTTCCCGGTCGCTTCCGCTGCCGGAGGAGGCCCAGGTGAGAATCTCTCTGGGCTGTCCTGCTGTTGCCTCAAGTCAATGTGCCTGATTTCGTCCGCTGTTCGAGCTGCTGTGGTAGGAATCACAATCAAGTATGGGCTCCTTAGGTTTCAGAATTGCGTTAATGTAGCTCCTTTGATGGATTAAGGAAGGCTTATGACTACATTGGCATTCAGGTTTTAAGGAACTAGTGGTAGCGCCCGGGGGGGGGGGGGGGGGGTTTGGAATTGGATGGATTGGCCCAGCTGTCGGACGACGAAAATGAAGAGAAACTGGGGAAGTCAGAAATCTCAACTATTATCACCCATTTGTCCTGATTTCTTCTCTTTGAATGCTGCTCGAGTTTTGTTGTGTAGTTTCTTAAAATTATGATGATAACGATATCTTTTCATGCTTTGGTTTTAGTTGGTGATGCTTTTGTTGTCGAGGACACAACACATGTAAAGTTCCCAAGGGAATTAAGAATTCCAGGCTATGCGGATCCTTTGGTGGTACTTGGAAAAGGTATGTAATGTTATTTGTGTCACTATGTACCTAAATTTGGTGTTGTTTTATTCACCTCTACATAAGCACTGAAACTGATCATATGTTTTGAAACAACCAGATAGTATGAACTTGTTACATACTTGTTATTTGGAGTTGGCCTTTTTTCAAATTAATGACCTCTGAGGTTTATATCATACTGAATCAAATACGCCAACTAATGCTCCATGAAAATAATGATTTAAAGAAAAGATACAATATAAAAATCAGAGGTATAAGTTTATTATGTAATATCCCGTGTAACTACAACCACTGAGTTAGTTATCAGGCTGCTGGACTATTCCATAACTCTTTCTTTTGTATTGAATCATCTGGTTAAAGGTCATCTTACATTATTTACTTAAAATCATATTAAATTTTCTAAGTATCATAGCATTAACGTATTATGGAGAATTCCTGGCGTACATTCATTTGTAACACACCCTTGGAGTAGCCTTGCAATGAATGACCAAGTCTAATCCAAAATGGGCTCTATGGGTTGTAAACATTATTCTGGTCCCTAGGAATGTTTTAAGTTTTACCTTTTTTAGGAAATGTTTTACAAAATTTCTTTGGAAACAAAATATACTGATTCCTCTAGTTAACTCGTATCTCTTGGAGCTTACCAAAGTGAAAAATACATTTATTTTGGAACAAATGCTTAGCTAACTGTAGAAATGATGGAAGTGGCCGAATGACACATTAAGTTTCTCCATATATTAATAGCATTTTCAGAGTAACAGTGAGCTATTTTCGATCTCATAATAACTGATACACAGATAATGATTTTTAAACATTTTCATTTTGCTACCGTACTCATTTGTAACCTATTCTCACTTGCTGTCTTGAAATAGTCAGATAAGATGTACATAATTGAGTTGAGTCATCCTAGAGCCTGTATACACTGTTGGGAACGAACATAAAATCTGATTCCTCCATTTAGGTGAAGCCTATCCCCACCAAAATCTGGCTAATCCTTTGTGGTGAAATGAGTCTATGTTTTACTGTGTCCACGACTTACCTTTGAGCGTTACTACCTCTTCTGGTGTCAAAAATTAAAATAAAAACAAGCACATGAAAAATCAAGTGAACTTATTTCTGTAAGCATTTTGGCTCTGTTAGTTTAAATCTGTGCTAGGCTTTCTTATTTGTTTTTTTTTTAAGTTGAGGTTCCCTCTACTCACGAGAAGATTTGGAATATTTTTTTCTCAAGCAAATAAAGAAGCTAGGAATCTCCTCATGTACCCGTTGTGGCCAGCCCACTCATATGCTATTGTTTTGGGTAAAATCTAGTACTCAAAACAGGTAAAACCTTGTAAACTCAAAACCTAAGGACATCTTAGAGTTGGAAGATGAAAGGCACAACATATGCATCTGTAAATTATATTTAAGATTACTTTTTAAATTTAATACATTATTTATGATTTGCAATTTGAATTTTAGTTCACTTCTAGGTTACAGGGACAAGTTCTTCGTGAAAATATATGCTGCTGCATTCTATGTGGATTACTCACTTGGCATTAATACTGAACAATGGAAAGAGAAGGCTGGCATTGAAATCTATGATGCTTCCTCAATTTTTGACTCCATTTTTAAAGGTAAGAAGGAACTAGCAAGTAATAAAAAGACCAAAGAGATCATAATTTGTGCTAATGGTACTACTATATAATGCAGCACCGGTTGTGAAGTCATTGAGTATAATTCTTGTTAGAGATGTGGATGGCAAGACCTTTGTGAATGCCCTTAATGACGTCATTGCTCGCCAAATAAAAAAACCAAACACTGAGGAGGAATCGGCCTTGTCAACTTTCCAGGGTACCTTTCTCGGACGCAATCTCAAACAGGGAACGACCATCTACTTAACTTGGCTTGAACCTTCTAGCATGTTGGTAAGTCAGATTCCATCCACTGAATCTTATAAATTCTCTGCAATCTTACAATTTAAAGTTAAAATATAGCATTTCCACTGTTATTTATAAATATGAGCCCAGCATGCAATTATCACATCCGACAATGAATACACTGTCATTGTATGAGGGTTAAAAATGTTTATTTCTTGCTTTGTAGATGTTTGAACTCATTTGACCTGTATCCATATGTCTGGTTATTGCAACCCCATGTGCAGTCATTCGTGAGTAAACTCAAACAGTAAAGGTGGTTACAGTTATTTTTATATTTGGATAGGATGAAATGACTTCCTTACTCCTTTATATCAGATATAAAGTTGTTATTCCTATATGGTAAATGTCATAACTAACCAGGAAAAACGATCTCAGTGACGTGCATAAATATTTATGCCCCTAGTTACCAGGGTGTAGGTTCTGTTTGTTCTTAAAGTGACTAGAGCATAATGCTGAAATCATAAGAGCTTGAAGTTCACTTTGCTTCAGCTTGAATTCTGTTCAAACTTAATAGGTTCATTTAGTTTTTAGAGTCCTTGAATTATTTATTTGTAAAAATTATAATTTTATTAGTTATTGTTCTTGGATTAAGTTGTGGTACATACATACTATGCAAATGATCTTTGATCAAAATTCATATACGTGTAAATTTAATTACTTTATACTAGTCATAAAATAATTTCTCGTGTATGTTTTTTTATGATTTGACTAATGAGTGCATATTCGTTTCAAGATATTTGAACCAAAATTCAGCATGTTGTATATGCCATTCAGTAAACTATTTTTGGGCCAAAAATTAAAACATTTCCATCCAATTTCACATTTTTTCATAATTTCATACTGTTAACTTCTATTGCTGTAGATCTCCATATCAGAAATTCAAGATCCATGTCAAGTTGATGCAGAAATCAAATCAGCCACTGTTAATTATGCGCTATATGATGGCTTCTTTGGTAGCTCTCCGGTGTCTCCTTCCCTGAAATCATCCACTGCTCAGTTACTGGAGGCTCTTCTCACGAAGTGACAAGTAAAATCAATAGTTTCCAGGACATGGTACCCTGTGAATTATCCAATCCTTTTCTTTTTCCTTCCCAGAGAACACGAAATCAGCTTTCGAGCAAATAATTGCCTTCCAGGCACGTAGCTCAGTGGCACGGTACACGCCTCCTTTATATTATCAGGCAAATCAATTTTAAGTTGAGAGAGAGGTGTAATATTTTTGGTACATTTGATGAAATATAATAAAGCGTGTCATGCCATTGAGCCAATAGTCTGCCTACTTGAACTATTACATTTCTATCATTTCAGCTGACTGGGAACGTCGTAACATGCGTTCCAACAATATATTGCCGCCACGGCGCTACCGATGGGTAACCCATTACATTTCTGTCGTTCAGCAGTAAATTGCTAGTAGTTCACCTGTGTGTACATGCACGTGCGTCCATGTTTAATTATTGTCGCCGTTGATTTTTAACATTAATTTTGACCATTCATTTTATTTAAAAAATTAGTTTAAATGTGTAATTTTCAATTGTGATTCAAATAACTCACATGATAAATAAAATTATAACAAAATATATAATATTTATTAAAAAAATTGAATAAGACGAATGATCAAAGTTAAAATTAAAAATCAATGACGACAATAATTAAAAAACGGAGAAAATACCATAATTAAAGAACGGAGAAAGTACCATGTAACATGTAAAGTCGCACTCTTTCATGACTTAAGTCTTTTTCTAAGATACAGACTTTATTGTTATTGTTGAACAGTTCACAGATAAAAATTGTTGAATTGGAGGATGACGTCAAACAGTTGTGGATCCTTGGTAGGAGACACCTCCAATACCTCTAGAGTGGTATTTATTCGATTTTGGAGAGAGATTTTTTTTAAAATGTATTAAGCGCAAAAACGTGATCATTTCATATCCAAGATATCATTACCGACTCCAGACCATGCAAGCTTATCGGTCTTTATATTCAAAACTATCATTGGTTTTATCTGCTTTTTAATATAGAGGCATGTTCGCAAGAGCAATGCAGTGCACTGATGGATAAAAACATGGGCAAATATGCAAAAATAGGCACAAGCGTGTGGCTTTTATTTTAATAAAAAAGAGGGTCAATTTTACCAATTTAAGAAACACGAGGAAAATATAGAATTGGACGTGCAACTCTTTTTGAAAAACGGAGGTGATGGTATAAACTGAAATATTACAAATATACCATTATAAACCAAAGAGCCAATGACCCAGTTCATATACACCCTATTATATTCTATTAGCTGTCAATAGCTACCCTATTCTGTTGTTTGTGGCACTAATTAAAAAGATATTAGACAAGTTTTAATTAGATTTAAAGATATTCTAGAATTGCTTATAACTCTTCAACAGCTACCATATACAGTAAATATTTTAGCATGCATTAATTCATTTCTAATTTGGAATAAGAATCGTGACCGTTGAAAAAATATTTGCAGCTTCATCCTGACCTTCGGCTGAGGTTCAAGCCGGATGTAGGTAGGGTTCACACACGAAATGAAGTTTGATTCAAATTTACATTTGAGCGCATAGCTGCCCTAAGTCCTAAGACACGCCGCGTCTGCCGCCGCCGCAAACCCCCTCGAACCGGCACTGCAACCCATCATGGTCTACTTATAAACGCTCGTGTACCCAGGCCAGCTAGCAGCAGCACACCATTGCGATCGACCTCGAGCTCTACCACCGCACGCTCCGCCTCTCTAGCTAGCGGCTCTAGCCCTCCGACTGTCTGCCTAGCTACCGTGCCTACGCACCCGAGCTCCAGCGACGCTCACCCCGTCGCCATTGTCCTAGGCTTCCGTCAGGCAGCCCCATAGTCCTAGCTAGATTCGCCATGGATTCCACGTACCCGCAGCACCGCGACGGCGTCATCATGACCGGCCCGGAGGATGTGCCTGCGATCGTGTCCGTGGAGAATGTTTCACGGCCGGCTGCGCCCACGCCGGCGCCGGTGCTGTCACTGACGGCGCCCGTGAACATAAACCAGCATTCCCTTGTTCGGTCGCACCGGGGCAACTTTGTGTCGCAGAGACGGGTGTCCTTCAACGGCATGTCCGGCGAGAGTAGTCTCATTGAGGATTACCCCTTGGAGGCTGCGTTCGAGGAGTATAAGCACGGAGATTCGGGTTGCCTGGCATTGCGATATCATGGCGGTACGTATCTATGGACCTATGTATCGAAAAATATAGTTTCATGTTGATGATTGTATTTTAGAGTCTAGGCAGACGTACTAGTGCTCCAGTCTTTTTTATTAAATTATCAATTTGAACTCCCGACTATTTTCTGATGAACCAACGCGTGTTGGATTGATTCATGTGTTTAGGTGGTTTTGATGCGATCCTCAGCGTCCATGGAGGCACTGCTGGAGCCTTCAAGCAAGGTAAATTCATTGTCAGGCATGACGGCACCGACGACCGGGCACCGGTTACCCGGCTTTTCATCGTGGAGTAAGATCGCTGATGATCTCTACTCACTCATCTACTAGGGAGAAAATTAATCACCATTAGCTAGATTACCCTCCAAATCTATTTAGTTAAAAAATGAAATAGTTTTTTCAAAATTAGTGGAGATTTTAAAATTTTAGTTATTTTTTTAACTAAATAGGTGATGAGGATAACCTTAGTTGCACCTATTTACACCCCTGTCATATACGCATACGGCACTAGTACCGGTTCAATTTATGCATAGCTAGTCTTCTCGGCATAGTTTTGCTTACATTTTTCCCTGCAAATGCATTTTAATTTCTAGCCTCTCAGAGCATGCGTACAAGTGGGCGCGCGACTTCATTGGGCATGTCACAGAGAAGATGCCCGGTGGCACGAGTGGGCAGCATATGCGCGACACCATATCGATCTTTTGCTCCACCATTTGCAACAGCTCCATGCCACCGTCCCTTAACTGTCATCCTTCATGGCAATGTGAGTACAACTGAAATTTGACAGTGTCATACATGCGATCATGAGACTTTTGGTGGTGTGCTATATATGTATAACACACTTGCTTATATGCATATGCAGGTACTTCTTTTACTGGTTTCACCGTGATTCAGAATTCTGCTGATGAATATCCTCCGTGGACAGATCTACCATTGGATTGTTGCCGCCTGATTCGTGATCTTCTTGACGCCTTCTCCGCTCTCAGTTTTCCACTGGTGTGTAAACATTGGGCAGAAGTCTATGCTGAAAGTCGTCGTCTTCGATTAGGTGCTCCAACTCTACTCACCTCTCCATCTCTTGACGGTGGCTGGGATCATCCTGACGAAGATTACCGAGGCATATTCTTTGTCCAAAACATTATCTCGCCGAGGGAGACTTTTTTGGTTGAGGTAGACGATTTTAGGCACAGCCGTTGGATTGGAGGGAAAGACAAGTGGTTAGTGATCGCTGATCTATATGTTTCTTTCAAACTTCTGAATCCAATCACAAGAGCTTGCATACAGTTGGCATCTGAAAGCGTGAGGGCATGGTGTTATACTGAACAAATACAACTCTGTCGAACTCCTGATGAAGCTAATGGCTATTTTGCCATTGCTATATCGCACGACCAGTTAGCTTATATTGTGGATGGAAGCGATCAGTGGTTTTTGTTGGAGAATCCCAGTGAGCGACGTTACATGATGATGTATGCTGATGCTATTTTGCATAGAGGTAAAATTGTTGCCATTTGTTCAAATGGTGACATATGGTCGTGGGATTTGAACGGACAAGAGGAGGAGAGTCCTAAACTACTGTTTAGTTCAAGCATTTATTCAAAAATGCTGGACACTCGTGATTTCTTTCTGGCCCCATCTTTGAACAGTGACAATCTTCTAATTGTCAGCCCGTATGGGGAGATCCTTCCACTTCGGATAGCTAGGAACAGGAGTACGTTTCGCAATCAGTGGAACTTTTCTGTGCATGGGGTTGTGCTTCATGAGGTAGACATTGATGCAAAAAGCGTGGAAGATGTTCATGACATCGGCAATCAGGCTTTGTTCTTGGGGCCAAACTATCCATTCTATGTTCAGGTGTCGGTGCCATCTGGAGACTTGAAGGCAAATCATGTGTACATCACTGATATCTCAGACTATGATGTCGTTGCCATCGATCTGGGCCAAAATGATCTTCCTAACAACGTCACCTTCCTCGACTATAATGGACCGACCAATCATCCCCATCAAGTGCCAATATGGTTTCGACCAGATTTCCATTGAAAAAGCTGGGATGAAAAATTCTGAGACTAAGTGGGTATTGTAGTTTTACCGTCTGGCTTGCAAACTATAGTATGATGTTAGTTACCTTGCTGTTAGTACATTATAAGCTTGTGGAGCATACATTAATGATTTTATGATATTATTGTCTTTACTAGTCCATTGCTCCATAGCCATATTGTCTGGATCACTGGATGCTAAATTTACTATAGAATATCGAACCATATGTGTAATTAATCATAATGGCCCTCTTGATAATAGTGCTACCCACTGTAAAAAGCACCCAGTCCGCTACAGAGTCTTTTTTTTTTAACACTAGTGATCGTCAAGCCATATCGATGGTAGCTGTTGAGATCCTCCTGTAAAAACTAGGAACATCTTCACCTATATGAATGTGCCATAGCGATGCTTGGGACCCCCATGAACAGCTTATTCCATGGCCTAACCATATACTCCGTAGCGTGCTATCTTTTTTTTTTTAGAAACATATACTTGTGCTTCCTGCAAACGAAGAATTGTGCTTTGTGGCTGCATGTTCAGAGGCAGCTAGTGGATGAAGAAGCTTGAGGTTGACTGGTTGAGGATGCAAGAAAGAAAGCTCGTTTTTTTAATAATGTACGCACTTATAGTTGAAACTTTATCTGAGAGAGTGAAGAATTTATAGCCGCTTCCAAACGGGCCTTGAGGAAAGGGACTAGAATCTTGAACAAAGGTTAAGAAATTAGTAACAATGGTTCCCATCAAACCCAGTATGCATTTTTCAATTTTTTGGTTGCAGCTAATCATTTGTGAATAAAAAAATAGATAAAAAAGATAGGGGACATCTCAAGTCATCAATCTCGATGCAAAAAACAAACCAATGCAACCTTGGAGCCCAATCGAAAAATGCAGAGATCAAATCGGCCACTGTTAATTATGCTCTATATGATGGCTTCTTTGGTAACTCTTCTGTGTCTCCTTCCCTGAAATCATCCACTGCTCAAATACTGGAGGCTCTACTCACGAACTGACAAGTAAATAGTTTCCAGGACATGGTACCCCTTGAATGATTCAGTACTTCTTTTCATCCTAGAGTACACGACAGCTGCTTATGAGCGAATAATTGTCTTCCAGGCATAGTTCAGTAGCATGGTACACGTCTCCTTTACATTATCAGGCAAATTAATTTTATGTTTAGAGAGAGATATGTAATATTTAAATATTTTTGATACCTTTGATGAAATAATATAAAGCGTGCCATGCCCTCGAGCCAATAGTCTGCTTACTTGAACTATTACATTTCTATCATTCAGCTGACTGGGAACGTCGTAACATGAGTTCCAATCTTCCAACAATATATTGACGTCGTCGATGCGCCACCCAATACATTTCTGCCATTCAGCATACATTGCTAGTAGTGCACTTGTGTGTGCCCGCACGCGTGTTCGTTCTTGAACTGCAACAATCTACTAACATGTTAGTCATTTTTTCATCATGCTTTTCTCTAGGATATAGATCGACTTTATTGTTATTATTGTACAGCTCACACAAAATTTGTTGAATTGGAGGGTGACGGCACACAATTCTGAATCCTTGGTAGGAGACACCTCCACTACCACTAGAGTGGTATTTATTCGGATTTGGAGAGAGAATTTTTTAGAAAAAATGTGTTAAGCGTAAAAACGTGATGACACTTTGTGACATCTATGTTGCGTAGGTACAAATTTTAATTAGATTTAAAGATGTTCTAGAACTCTTAAAACTCTTAAACAGCTACCATATAAATAGTTAGCATGCATTGATCATTTGTAATTTTGGAATAAGAATAGTGACCGTTGAATGAAATCAAGCCGGATGTTAGGGTACACACACCAAATGAAGTTTCATTCAAATTTACTCGTCGCCGCTGGCAGCTCACCATTTCGATCGACCTCGAGCTCTGCCACCGCGCGCGCCCCCCTCTCTAGCCTCCTACTGCCTGCCTAGCCACCGTGCCCACGCACACGAACTCCAGCGACTCTCGCCCCGTCGCCATTGTCCCAGACTTCCGCCAGGCAGACGCATCGTCCTAGCTAGATTCGCCATGGATTCTAAGTACCCACACCACCACGACGGCGTCATCACGACCGGACCTGAGGAGGTGCCTGCGACCGTGTCCGTGGAGAATGTTTCATGGCTGCCTTCGCCCATGCCGGCGCCGGTGCTGGCGCTGGCGGCGCCCGTGAACATGAATCAGCATTCCCTTGTTCGGGCGGACCGGGGCATCTTTGTGTCGCAGATCAGAGGCATGCCCAGCGAGAGTAGTCTCGTTGCGGACTACTCCTTGGAGGCCGCGTTCGAGGAGTATAAGCACGGAGATTCGGGTTGCCTGGCACTGCGATATCATGGGGGTACGTATCTGTGGACTTATGTGTATAGAACATTTTCTATTAATCATTAGGGTATTGTATTAGAGTCTAGACAGACGTACTCCGGTCTTTTATTAATTTATCACTTTGAACTCCCAACCATTTTCTGACGAACGGTCGCATGTTGGATTGATTCATGTGTTTAGGTGACTTTGATGCGATCCTCAGCGTCCATGGATCAGGCACTGCTGGAGCCTTCAAGCACGCTAAATTCAGCGTAAGGCATGACGGCGCCGAGGGCCCGGCACCGATTACCCGGCTTTTCGTCCTGGAGTAAGCAACTGATGATCTCTAGTTCTCTACTCACTCATCTAAGGCACTAGTTCATTCAACTTATACATACTGATGATCTCTACTGATCTATGTATACGGCACTAATACACAGTTCAACTTATATACAGACTGATGGTCTCCACTTATCTATGTATAAGGCACTAATGCAGTTCAACTTATATACATACTGATGGTCTCTACCCATCTATATATGTATACGACACATCTATGTATAAGACACTAGTACAGTTCAACTTATATAAGTACTAATGGTCTCTACTCATCTATGCATACGGCACTCATCTATGTATAAAGCCCTAGCACAGTTCAACTTATATACATACTGATGGTCTCTACTCATCTATGTATATGGCGCTCATTTATGTATAAAGGCACTGGTACAGTTCAACTTATACACATACTCTTATGGGCATACTTTTGCTTATATATTTTTTTCCGACATATGCATTTCCAGCCTCTCCAAGCGTGCGTACAAGTGGGCATGCGACTTCATTGGGCAGGTCGCAGAGCGGATGCCTGGTGACATGAGTGGGCAGCAGATGTGCGACGCCATATCGATCTTTTGCTCCACCATTTGCAACAGCTCCATACCACCATCCCTGAACTGCCATTCTACAAAGCAATGTGAGTATAAGTGAAACTTGAAATTGCCGTACATGCGATCATGAGACTTTTGGTGGTGTACTATATGTATAACACACTTGCTTATATGGATATGCAGGTACTTCTATTACTGGTTTCACCGTGAATGAGGATTCTGCCGATGAATATCCTCCGTGGACAAATCTACCATTGGATTCTTGCCACCTGATTCGTGATCTTCTTGATGCCTTCTCCACCCTCAGTTTTCCTTTGGTGTGTAAACATTGTGCAGATGTCTATGCTGAGAATCGTCGCCTTAAAGCAGGTGCTCCAACTCTACTCACCTCTCCCGCTCTTGACGGTGGCTGGGATCATCCTGATGAAGGTTACCGAGGCATATTCTTCGTCCAGAATATTATCTCGTCGAGGGAGACTTTTTTGGTTGAGGTAGACGATTCCAGGCATAGCCATTGGATTGGAGGGAAAGATGAGTGGTTAGTGACTGCTGATCTAGATATGGCTCTTTCAAACTTCTGAATCCAATCACAAGAGCTTGCACTCGGTTGGTGTCTGAAAGCATGAGGGCATGGCGTTATATTGAACAAATACAGCTCTGTCGAACTCCTGATGAAGCTAATGGCTATTTTGCCATTGCTATATCGCGTGACCAGTTAGCTTATACTATGGATGGAAGGATCAGTGGTTTTTTTTTTTTGGGAGAATCCCAGTGAGAGACGCTACATGATGATGTATGCTGATGCTATTTTTCACAGAGGTAAAATTGTTGCCGTCTGTTCAGATGGTGATATATGGTCATGGGATTTGGATGGACAAGGGGGAGAATCCTAAACTACTGTTTAGATCAAGCATTTATTCAAAAATGTTGGATATACGTGATTTCTTTCTAGCATCTTTGAACAATTTCAATCTTCTAATTGTCAATCTGTTTGGGGAGATCCTTCCTATTTGAGTAGCTGGGAATAGGGGGTACTTTTCGCAACCAGTGGAACTTTTCCATTCATAGGGTTGTGATTCATGAGGTAGACTTGGATGCAGAAAGCGAGGAAGATGTACATGACATCGGTGATCAGGCTTTGTTCTTAGGGCCAAATTATCCATTCTATGTTCGGGTGTCAGTGCCATCTGGAGACTTGAAGACAAATCATGTATACATTACTGATATCTCCGACTATGATGTTGCTGCCATCGCTCTGGGTCAAAATGATTTTTAACGTCACCATCCTCGACTACAATGGACCAGACAGTCATCCCCATCAAGTGCCAATGTGGTTTCGACTAGATTTCCCTTGAAAGCTGGGATGAAAAATTCTGAAACAAAGTTGGTAGTATTGTTTAGGACACATATATGATTTTATGATATTATTGTCTTTACTTGTCCATTGTGTCTTAACCATAATATCTGATAGTCACCAGTTGCTTCTTGGTCCATGGTGTCCTAAACATATGTGTGTAATTCACAATGTGTCTCCTAAGCAAATGGGTCCATTGAGTCCTAAACATATGTGTGTAATTCACAATGTGTCCATTGCGTCCTAAACATGTGTGTAATTCACAATGTGTCCTAAACATATGTGTGTATGTAACCCACCGTAAAAAGCACCCAGTCCGCTACGTACAAATCTTTTTTTAGCACCAATGATCGTCAAGCCATATCGATGCTAGCTGTAAGAGCCAGACAGAGGGAAGGGTGAACATATATATAATGGCCACTGCAATTAGAGTATAGAACATATTCGCCTAAATGAAGGTTGTGCCACAGCGATGCTTGGGACCTCCATGAACATACAGCCTATTCCAGGCCTCACCACATATTTGTGCTGCCTGCAAAAGAAGACTTGCGCATTGAACGTAGCTGCATGGTCAGAGGCAGCTAGTGGATGAAGAAGCTTGAGGTTGACTGGTTACGGATACAAGAAGCAAGCTAGGTCAAATCTCAGAGTGAATAATTTATAGCCGCTTCCATACGGGCCGTGAGGAAAGGGACTAGGAATCTTGAACAGAGGTTAGCTGCCATGGCTCACATCAATCCAGTATGCATTTTCATTTTTTTTTTTTTGGTGGTTACAGCTAATCATTTATCAGACTCAAAAAAAAAAGAACAGTATTTTCTTTTCTGTTTCCGTAAATTATATAGTACGGCAGGCCCTTGTCCCTGTCCCACGTCTATAATACTAACAAATGATAAACAAAAAAAGATAGGGGACATCTCCAATCAACCTCGATGCAAAACACCAACGCAACTTTGGAGCCCATGCAAGAAAGGCACGTCGGTCGAATGGCGGCTAAACCTGAAGCCCACCACGCTGCAAACACGGCCCACCTCGCCCTCACAACACAAGCGTCATCATCAACTTATAACACGCGCCTCCACTAGATTCCTTTACTCTTCCATCCCAAGAAGCAATTCGTTGCACCCATAGTTCACTTAATTCGGCATGGGATTTATACTCCGACGCACGCACGGAAGGGAAAGCAAGCCCAGACGGCTAAATCTACCTTTCGTTCAGCTCTCCGGCTACCTCTTCTCCCTCCCCTTGAGAATTCCATAAAACAAGTTTTGGTTGCTTGCTCCATAATAGTCCCGGCACGCACAGTTCTTCAGAGCTTTGTCTTCTCCGTCGTCCAGCGCCCATGGGACTCTGCGCATCCATGTTGCAGAGGACGGCGAAGAACGGGCGGCACCCTGAGGCAAGGCGGGGCGCGGCCAAGGCGCTCTTCGTCGTCCGAAGCGACCGCCGGCAGGACGCCAAACCGCAGGCGCTGATGGTCCAGCAACCGCGAAATCCAGGCTGCGGCTCGGGGTTCCGGGAACCTGGCAAGGCGCCGGCGCACAGCAAAACACATGAGAAATGCAGGTGCTACAACTACGGCTGCTGCACGGCCGACGCGCTGGGCAGGATGCTCCGCGTGCCCAAATGGCCCGGTCTGCCGTGCGGGAGCGCGGGAAGCGTCGCCGTTGAGCCGATAGCGCCGGTGCTCAACGACGCGACGACGTCGGGGCGCGAGCGGAGCGCCGTGGAAGGGTGCAGCAGCAGCAGGACACCGATGACGCCGAGGAGGACGCCGGTGTGGCAGCGGCGGATTCTGATGGGGACGCGCTGCGAGCTCCCGCGGTTCAGCGGGGTCATTCTGTACGACGAGCACGGCCGGCGCGTGCAGAGCGGCGCCCAGCAGAACAGAGCAGACCACAACAGTACTCCTATACGCAGAGCACGAAGATCTGAATCAAAGGTAATGATACGACGTTTACTTCTCGGCGTTCAATGGCTTCAGATTTCTGAAAACAACAAACTTTTGTTCAGGGCAACAAGAAGACTGCCGGGACTACTACGACTCTCAGGGACCTCCTTTAGTCACCTGTTCTTGACTCGCATGGGGCTTGCACCTTTGCAAGTGCTTCCCCGTTTATCATACCATCGATGACCTTTCTCATGTAAAGTGCATGGCAACCAATGGAGGTCCACGTACTGATTCAGCAAAAGTCAGCGATCTGTGTTGTTATCATCCTTGCAGCACAGTTGCAAGTACTTCATGACAAGTTATTTACTAGAGTAAATTTCACAAAAACTATATATATTTTATCTATATTATTACAAAATTACAGATTTAAGCTAAAATTTAAGAAAACTACAGATTTGTTATAATACTTTTAAAAACATACGTGTCGAATCTGTAGTTTTATGATAAATTGAATATAAAATCTGTAGTTTTATGATAAATTGGACACAATACCCGTAGTTTTGTGATAAATTAAATATAAAATCTGTAGTTTTATGAAAATATAGTTTAAATGTGTAGTTTTGTGATACTATTGATAAAATATATGTAGTTTTGTGAAATTTATTTTATTTACTACATCTCAAATTTCAAACTTTGCATTCTATCACAAAGCTTAAGGCACTTTGTAAGGCACCGTTTGGAACGTAGTCACAAACCTCACATGAATCAGCACAGTTTTAAAAGAAAAAAAATGTAGTTATAATGGAAAAAATTCCCATCCCAAATGTGGCCTAAGTCAAAAGAAGAAAGATCGAGCCACGTAATATCACTAATTGGTGGTTGCTTGCTCACAGTATTGTTCATAATATTCACGAAATTCAACTCTAATAAAATGCAACGGGATTTCACTAATTTGCTAAAAATGATTAGAATGCTCATTGCTATTAATCCAAACCTAGATTTGTAGGAGTAGTAGTGAAACTCTCGTAATAAACTGGGGTATAAAATAACTGGCGAAGAAGTCATGTTAGAGTCGGCTCGCCGCGAACGTGCGGCCGAGCGCGCCGACACGAGTCCCCACCTCCCTCGATCCACTGGCCCTCGCGCGCCCAACCCGTCGTCGCGCGGCGCGAATCGGAGCATCCCTAGCGAGGAAGACAAAAGAGGCGATGGCCGCCGCCTGCTCCTTCCGCACCGTCGGCCGGGCTCCTCCGCTCCTGCCGGGACCCGCCGCGAGAAGGGTGCGCTGCTGCAGCGCCACCCCCAGCGAGGCCGCCTCCACCTCCACCTCCAAGGTACCCGTCTCGCCTTTCCAGCTTTTCCCCGTCTCCTGTTCCCCTGATTAGCTGGATCTCCTTAGAAACTGCTCTGAGCTACTGTAGTAAGGGAGTGAGTTCGTCCTGCATTCCAGATTGCCATAGCGTAGGGTCGATCTGATACTGCTCTCTGTTGGTTGCTTCGTGTGTCAAGCTTATATTGGAGGTGAAAGAACGGCTGGAGAGGGAGCACCTGGGCCTTCCGACGGGCAGGAACGGGAGGGATGACGAGGACATGATCCTCTGGTTCTTGAAGGACCGCAAGTTCTCTGTCGACGAAACCGTTGAAAAGCTGACCAAGGCCATTGTATCCTGCTGCTCTATGTTGAACTGAGAATGTTCTCTCAAAAAAAAAAAATGCTGAACTGAACTGATAAATAACCCATCCTTTACCATTTTGACAAATAACTCTTAATTGTCATTGTTTTATTGCGTTTTCTTTCCTCAGTTGTGTGTGTGTGTGTGTGTGTGTGTTTTTTGTAAAGCCATATCTTTCTTTTAAAGCCTTGATTTTTGCAATATCATGGAAGCACTAATATTCCACCTAATATATTCTTGACACTGAAGAATTTATTTATGCACCTATTTTTGCTAAGGTTTCCTTTAATCTGCATTAGAAATGGCGTCAGGATTTTCGTGTATCAGAACTATCAGAAGAATCAGTGAAAGGGTTGTATCAAACGGGCAAGGCATATGTACATGATTCTTTGGACATCTATGGCAGACCAGTACTAGTTGTAGTGGCAGCCAAACATTTTCCTTCGGTAAGTTCTTTTATTCTCAATCTTGATTTGGAAAACTAGTGAATGATTTTTATGCAGATAGGGCTACATAGTTTTTTTCCCTAATTGTTCAACTAGCAGAAATTACAAGGTAAAATATAACAGTACACTCACAATTTGCTCAGAGGAGCTTAAAGTTATAGGGCTCACTTGCATTTAGCTGCAGTATGTCTCTTTCTCTCGTCTTATGACTTGCTATGGCCTCTTATCGCTTAGGTACATTTAGTTCTCAATAGTATTGTTTATGCGTATGTAATATGCTTTTACAGAAACAAGATCCAGTTGAAAATGAGAAGCTATGTGCCTATTTGATTGAGAAGGCATTAAGTAGACTTCCCTTGGGGACAGAGAATATACTTGGTATCTTTGATCTTCGAGACTTTGGTGTAGAAAATGGTGATCTCCAGTTCTTAAAGTTTTTGGTATGTTCAACAGTGTTAAACATATTTTTTTAATTTCACCATGTCTTATTCTAACACTTTTCTGTTACGGTGTAGGAATATTAATGAGCATGCATTTGTGATGTGATGTTGAGGAGTGGGTAGCATTCATATTTTATATTTACATTGGTGTAATTAATGTGAAAAGACAGCATTACTGCCTTAAAGAAACATTGTTAATATGTTCTGTTCTGTATGTACACGTTTTCAATGAAAATAAATCTGTGAAGAATAAACAAAGAAACTGTTTTCTAGGGTATAGTAAAAGCATGTTAGGGCAAGTCCATTCAAGGGTAGTTCATACATGGATTTTTTTAAATTTCCGGGCTCAGCAAGCCTCCTTGCTGGATGCTCAACTAATGCATGCTTTCTGCAGACAAATTTTCTTTTCTTTTTCATTTTTGTATTGATTCCCTATCAATCACAGATCGATGTCTTCTACTACTACTACCCGAAGAGGCTTGGCCAAGTTCTTTTTGTCGATGCACCATTTGTTTTTCAGCCATTATGGCAGATGGTTAAACCTCTGCTGAAATCATATGCTTCCCTGGTCAGTAATGTTTGTCTGAAACATTTTTTGCTCTCATTTATATTTCTTTGTCAGATGATATACAGATCTTGGTAGTCTTACACCTGTTGCTTTTAATGCTTATGCATATCAGGTGAGATTTTGTGATGTTGATACAGTGCGAAGAGAGTACTTTACAGAAGAAACAGTGCCTCCTGACTTTCGCAGTTAGATATCCTGATTATTTATCGTGGTAGCTGCGAGCAGATTCTGACAGGTTAGTGATGTTTTTCCATTATAGTTGGTTAATTTCTCTTGCATTTAGAAAATGTATACATAAATGTTATTAGTTGTGCTTTTAAGCTCTGTTTAAAACTGAATTCAACAAATGTGGCAAACATTTCAAAGTCAATTTATTTTTACAGATTGTTGGCTCTTCTTTTCAGATAGCATTTGAACCCCCTCAGTAAGGAAATGGCAATGCCCTGATCAATGGATCCAGAATTACCATGCTCTACTATTCGACGCAATGGTGAAACTTTGTGCTCCATGAGATTTTTCTCTTCACTTTCGGCGCTCACTAGTGGCAGATACAGAGATGCTACTACTAAATTAAAATTTGTGGCAAGATCGCAGGAACAGCCCGAGATCGTGCTGGTGCCAATAAGAGTCGATGGTCAAAGAAACTTTTACCTGAAGTTGTTCGGATTTCTATTTGTAATATCTCGACACCAGAGTATTTGTTAATGTTGGTCGTTTGTGTAGCCGTGTCTTTCACGGACTTCAGGTGTCATGGGATTGTGTAAATGTTACTACTGTTTTTCTATAAGAAATTCACGAATAAGAAAATCATTCTCTGTAGAGGAAAATAGAAATGGAGGTAGTTTCATCATCATTTTGAAAGATGCTCAATTCTGAACTCCTACATGTAGTACTAACCTGTAGCTGCAAACTTGATATTAATTTATACGTTTCAGAAATTTATAGAAATTTCATTAGAATCACTTAGATTTCAAACAAACCAACTGATTCGAAATAGATAAAATCGAAAATTTCGGACGGCCCCGCTCCCGCAAAACCCTCAAACCCACGCGACCTCGATCCCGCCGAAATCTAATCGGAGTCCGAACCCACCCATACCCGCCGAAATCCAGCTGCTGTTCGTGGTGCTGGTGGCGGAGGCGGAAGTCGCGGCGACGCTGCTCTTCAAGACGCCCCTGCGGAAGCTTGCAGTGCTGGGGATCGACCGCCTCAAGCGCGGCCGCCGCGTGCCCGTCGCCGTCAAGACCGTCGCTGGCGTCGTCGTCGCCCTGCTTGCCTCCACGCTTTACAGCATGGCGGAGATCAGCGGCCGCGCCACGGGGGGCGACCCCGACTCAGGAGCCGGCGGGGCGCTCACGCCCACCGACCAGGTCCTCTTCTCGCGGCACCTCCTCGAGGCGTCCCTCATGGGTAGGTGTCAGTAACGCGCATCCCCCACCCCTCCACACACCCACCCACCCACCAACTCGATCTCATTTTTTGTGACTTTGCTGAGACTATCCGTGTTGATTCGCCCTTCATTTGCTCAAGAATTGGTTTTGCTCTGAGTCGGGAGTTTGGGGAGATCTGAGAGTTATGGATGATTTGAGGATCAATGCTGTGCTGGAATGATTAGCTCTTGTGATCCACCCTTCATTCCAGGCACCGAAAATGATTGTGATACGTTATCTGCTAGGTTCTTTGTTTCAAACACCAACTGGGACAGAAATTATTTCTGTATCCATCCTTTGCTGGAATGATTAGCTGATTTATATTACAAAGTGCTCTTGTGATCCAGACATTGAAAATAATTCTGCTCAGATATTTGTTGCAACACCTTAGTGGAACGTAGATGTTTTCTTGATCCATGATGTGTTTGAAATCTTTAGCATTTATGTAGGATTCAGTTGAATTGTTCTGTCTATCACATGGTGTGTTGAAATGTTGTTTCCATTAAATGTTTAGCGAGCTGGGTTTCCGTTCTGTTGTTTAACTGGGCGAATTTCCATTTACAATGCATAGTGGGATGGGTGTAGTCAATATATCAAGCGCAATATTTGAAATGCAATGTGTTGATGGGTGATGGAGCCTCAAGAAATATTCTGCTAAGTGTTTCATCACATTCATCACATAATTTCTGCCATCTGTGTTCTATGTTAAAGTCTTAAGCAAAGTATTATTCTTTCAGGATACTCTTTGTTTCTTGCTCTAGCGATTGACCGGCTTCACCAATACATCAGAGGACTGTGTGGATTCAAGAAGAACTTAGAGGCTATATCAAAGCATAATAAAACGTTGGAGGAGGCAAAACTTGGAATTTCAGAGGAGACGAAGAAGTACCAGGAACAAATTGCGGCTCTCAATGAGGAGATGAAGAAGCTAAAGCTCAAGTCCATGAAAAGGTAGAAGAAGTCCATGCTGCTGAGGATAGAGCACTTGCTATTCAGAAACAATCTGAAGGCTTGCTGATTGAATATGACCACCTATTGGAGGACAACCAGCATCTTCGGGAACAACTACAGTCACTTGAACTGAGGCTCTCGGGGTCATGAAAGAAGTCTTTTTTTGTGAGAACCAAGTGTGTGTTTGGTTGGAGGGACGAAGAGGGATGGGGCAGCGTTATCCAGGGATATCCCTTTTGCTGGTGTTTCCTTTAGTGTCAAGGAAGGACAGGGATCTCTCTCTTAATATAAATATGAATAGATGAATCCATCCCTTCAAATTGGTGGGACGAAGCCATTCACCTTTACTAATCAAGCTTCTGTAGGAACTCTTGGTGGCAGGACAATTGGATGTTAGTTTCCAAAGAACATGCTAATCTCTTGTATTCTCACTCCTGAGCCTTAGACTTTTAATTATCTCCCTGTTATAACATTGGCCATCCAAGGGCAGTTGGATGATAATGCAATTTAAGCATCAATTTGCCAAGTATTGTACTTCGTATATGATTACTGCTGTGCTATTTCTAATGATAAACTCACTGATGCTGTCTTTTTTACTGGAGCAAGAGAAAATTATGAATGTATCTGCCTGCAATTTTTTTTTTTTAATTTTAACTTGACGTCCAGGTACTCAAAGGGACAATACATACTCTGTTCTTTAATTGATGTCGCCGTTGATTTTTAAATTTAACTTTGACCATTCGTCTTAAAAAATCAAATTTGCTTGAATATATAAGATTTTAAGTTATGATTCAAATAATTCTAATAATAAATCAAATTATATTAAAATATATGAAATTTATCAAAAAGAATTGAATAAAACGAATGGTCAAAGTTAAATTTAAAAGTCACGACAACATCAATTAAAAAATAGAGAGAGTAAGCGGGAACCAAGCGAGGCCCCACGTGTAGTTGCCCTGTGATTTTTGTAAGTTGTATCAGAATCTTTGCCCTGTGAACTTTGAGTTGTATCAGAATCTTTGGCCCCCCATGAGTAACGAGATAAGGAGATTACAGTAGCGCACGAACGATTCGTTCAGTTTTCGAACGGCCGACCATGAGCTGCATTCGCATACAGTAATCTCTTCTGCCAATGACAAGCAAAAACATCTGCCACATGCGTGATCCTCATGGAGAACTGCTATTAATAATAAACCTGAGAATCTAGCGCTTCTGTATAACCTAATGGTCCTGTTTGGGAACCCTTTTTTTCAGCCACACTTAGATTATAAACAAAATGAAGATTTTTTTACTTCTCGTAGTTTAAATATCTACTCTATAAATCCATAGCCACCAGAAACAAGAATAAGCGAGGTGTTTGATGGGACTATAGCTTAATATCACCAACAAGTTCCTTCAGCCTTCTCAACTACTAGATTCACACTGCCAATCTGCAGCTGGGTAGATTTTTCATACATGTTTTGCGACAGGTTGCTTGCCAAGCATCAATGCGTTTCCCATAAAAGAAACATAAACTGTGAATATCGCACACAATACAGATTCAGGGACTCGGGGAAGTTCAGAGTACCACATGAGCTGCAGAAGCAATATACTACTACTACCAAAAACACTTGCCAAAGAAAAATAAACTTAAACATGCCAAAAAAAAAAAATCCTTTGGGCCTGGTCCAGGAATGTACTACACCTAGACGACAATTACTTATGAATAGTCGCGGTTGTATAAAAAAAAGGGGGGGGGGGGGGGGATGATTGCCACCAGGTAGTTCTACTTAAATACGGCTCGGTGTGTTGCTTGCCTGTATCCAATTAGACTGCTGTTAGCATCCAGAATACGTGATCCGGTCATACCTCCTGCAACAGAAACATGCTGAGAACAGGACAAAAAAATTCCAATAGTTTTTTTTTTTGAGCAAATTTGGAGGAGAGAGCATCTCCACCTACTTTCCATTGCATTATCTCGAGTAGCACAAAGTGCCTCTCAAAAATTCTCAAGAAGCTGCATACCCGAAGGCACAAAAGGAAAAAAAAACAACATCACACGACCATACACATCACACCACACACACAACAAAATAGAGCACAAAAAACAAAAAAACTGACTAAAAAAGCCATACCGCCTAAAGAGAAAGACTCACTCCAAACAAAGCCTAGCCTTAAGTCCGTGCAGACGAGAAACCACCAATCGCCAAAGAACAACGTCACCGAGCGACATGCTTGCCGGCTTCATTGCCTCCCTCCACCTGCCAACGAGGAGAGGAATCCTAGAAGGAGCGAGGGACCGCCCAACGGAGTGGGTACTAAGAATGGAGAAAAAGAACACACCGGCCACTGCTTGTCGGAACACGTCGGTCTCCTTTAGAGCTGTTGAAGACACCTAAAGCCCATCTTGTCTCCGCTGACCGTTGTCTAACGCCCTTTATGAGGAGGAATCCACAAAGAGAGGGAAGGCCAGCAAGCGAACGCACCGGCATTTGATTTGATGACACCAGCAACAAAGAGCTCGACGACGAAACAAAGCCACCAGAAGCGAGCACCCATCAAACCACAGTGGATTCGGTGAGTGAGCGCCAAAGCAGGATCGTGTGGAGGTGCAACACCTCCCCGTGCATCGAGCACGATGCTTTCGCTGCACGGTCCAGGAGCTGCAGTGAATTTGATGTCGAAAAGTGCGGAGGTGGGACTCCCCGCGCGCCGGGCGCAACACTTTCTGCACTGAGTTCGACTGGCATAGCAGACTCCATCACAGAAGCACTGCACTCTACCAAAGAGGAGCTCTTCTCTTGCAAAAGAAGCATCAAATCGAGGTCGCCACCGACCAGATCGGGCACGACGCCGGAGCTTCAGCCGAGCTAGAGAAGGGGAAAGGGCATGGCAACGCCGGAGAGGCCGCTGTCAAAGCGGAGAGGCCTCTACCTGGCGCCAGGTGTCCCGCCGACATGCGCACTGGCGGATGCCAGAGCTGGCCGAGGAGCAGTGGATCCGGATGGACCAATGACTCCGGCCGCCGTGCGCTGCCGTACCCAGCTCCCGCGCCCTCGGCCATGTGAATCGGCATAGCAACAACGGCGAGGGAGGTAGGGTTGGGGCTGCACACAACGCCGACCTGCGCTGCCGGTCCTAGCCGCGTAGCATCGTCTGCAACACCTCCGGCAACCTGCTGGCCACCACGACACCACCTCAAAGCCACAGCCAGCCGGCAACGCCGCTACGACAACCTCCCGGATGGGAGCTAGCCCCTCCAGTCGCTCGCGCCCGCCTGGCCTGCGCGCCGCCACGCGCCCGCCTGGCCAAAATACCAATAGTCACTCAAAAACACAACCAAATGGTAATTTTAAAAAGGCTTTGGAAGTATCATAAAAATTGCCAATTCCAATGAAGCTAAGAAATCTAATGCAAACTTGTAGTCACTCTTGCTGCATTGTATTTATAAAGAATCCTTACATCGTGAATTCAGCAGAGAAAATATTGTGCAGAAAACTGGAAACAGACCTTGGAGGTCACTGGTGAACTTGTTCGTCTCTCAATGCTGGAAAGCTGGGAGGCCACATCATCGTGAAGGGATTGATCACTGAATTTCGATCATATGAAACATCAGCCAGGGGCATTTTTTCCACCTTCCTGCTTCCAATATACATACGGAAGACCTCAGGTCCCAGGTTTAACAAAAACTCAGCATTATCCCCAACCCTGTATAGCCTAACAGAGCTGCTCCCTGACTCCAAAGTGAATCCAATATTCGGACTTTGCAAGGTGTGCAATCGCCTGACGAACACATATGGTATCAACAAGCTGCCATTCACCGGTATCATCGCTATCATCACGATGCCAAACATGAATCTGAAAACCCTTCAAATGGATAAGATGAAATCCAGAACCATCTGCCCGTGCCAAGTCAATGTTTTCCATTTTCTGATGCTTCTGCCCTCCCTCTGGGAGGTTGATGGCGCACAAGCTCATAGTAGTAGATGCTAAATCCAATCGAAGAATGTATCCCACATCGCCCAAAATATAACACTTATTGTTGACAAGCATAGCACAGTCCACGAGGCGCCTGCACTGCCGAAGACACGGAGGCTCTGTGGTCACGGAGGTGTGGACCTCACTCCAGGCTCCCGCTTGCATGACACGAAGTTCTGCATAGATTCTCGTGTCCGTGCACTCCAAGCTCACTGTGAAGTAACTCATCCCGTTGCCCCCATCGTCGGGGAGGAAAAAAATGATTGAAACCTCCGAGTCGCCCGATATCAGGACAGTCTGGCTCCTGCGGCAAGGGGCTGTACACGCCAAAAGGGTGTGTGGTCTCCAAGCGGAAAACGAGTAAGCGTCCGTTGCGACAATCGATGACGTACTCATTCGCCGATTGGAAGCTGGCGCGGCGGAAGACGACGTCGAGCTCGCGGGGGTGAGGCAGCGGCACGAACCGGGAGTAAGGGCCGCATCCGCGCACGTAGAGGCCGAGGAGGCGCGGCGGGTGGAGCCCGCGGAAGCTGCGGAGGAAGGCGGGGTCGGAGGCGTGGCGGACGAGTATCTCGCGGAGGAGGTCGTCGTTGCCAAGCACAGCGGCCTCCACCGCCGCCGCCGCGACCGATGGCGCCGAGGCGTTTCGCTTCCTCCGCTTCATTCCCACGGGGATCGCCGGCTTGCTCGGATCGGAGGGGTCTAGCTTTGGGGCGGCGCGAATTGGAGAACAAAGTCCTAGTTGTAGTCGCCCAAACGGGCCGTGATTAACGGACCGGCCCGAAACACGAAAAGAATAGCGCGGCCTAGACACGTCAAGGCTCGTTGCTTATCGCGCCTGTGTCAACACGGCCCGGTTCTCGTGCCGTGTTTGGGTCGCTCCCTCGGCCCACCTGGTGTGAGTAGGAAACAACACCCAGCCCAGATAACAAGGGCATGTCCGAGTCTCCGGCCCACAGGCACAAGGCCGGCAGGGTGCCCAGGAATGTCAGCGCAGGCCGAGGCCCATCGTAGCCGTACCCGTAACAAGTCGACACATAAATGGTGAATTTTCTCAAAAAAAAACATAGATGTCGATTCTCACTGCCACGACACTTCAGTGATACTGCTCCGCAAGCTACGCAGTTTATTCCTACTAAGCTTATTTTTAGAATTCATTAACCGTGTCTTTGATCAATAATGTCAATAAATTTAATTAACATGATTAAGTATAAATTTTATTTTTTTATATTTACCATGAAAAAATAAATATTATTAATATATATTTGTATTTATATAAATTGGATCCATATAAATTACTCGTTAAAGTCACAGCTAATGGAGTAAAAAATGAAGAGGGAGTACAACTATTTTTTTAACTAGTTCTAATATCCGTGCTAATACTGGCTTAGAAAAAATATTAACTTAGAAATAATATATTAATATTAAAATTAATTTGTTTTGTTTTTTAACAACTTTTCGTGTAATATTGTTTTATTAATTAACAATAGACAGTGTGGATCTAAGATCTGAGTAGATTAAAAAACTCATTTGTTACGGTTATAGTAAGAGGTATATATAAAAAGATTTTATCAGTCAGATTTATAAAAATATATTAAATTTAAGTGTATTTTTTATGTGTATGTAGTATAACTTATTTTTATTAAAAATATTTGAACGTGTATACGTAAAAATATTTGTTTTTTAAAAAGTAGAGATAGAGATTAGGATTAAGCTCCTGTGTCCCTCTTCCTTCTCGCCCGTTGATTGACGGTTAAACGAAAGTAGATCCATCGGTAGCGGATTCAGACGTTAATCGTACCGTGATGGAGGCGGTGTCAGGCTCGGCGACGTGAGTTGACTCTGGTCCGGACATGCTACGCCGCCGCGCGGTCCCGCGGCGACCTCGTTCAAGACACAGGATTCAACTCATCAGACCCCTGGTTGCCACTGCCTCCGTCAGTGCGGAGCAGAGCTGTGTCCGACGACACGGTTGCTTCGTCGCCGGCCCTGATTGGACTTCGCCCACATTGCCGAGCCCAAAATCTCCCCCAAAGTCACATGGGCGTGTCGACCACAGCTCACAAAATCATTCATCAGCCACTTCCCTGCCTGCGCGCTTTGCATTGGGCATGTAACCACCACCGAACTGAATGAAGCGCACCCCCAAAGAGCCTATAAAAGCCACCACCCAGCCGGACCGTTTTCCATCCACCACTCGAGCGCGCTCTGCTCCCCCGCTCTGCCAGGCAGCAAGCGTCCGTCCGTTCACTTCCACCATGGTGACGAGCTCGAGCCGCCACCGGATGGCGGCGGCGCTGCTGTCGCTGGTCCTGGCGGTGTGCGTGTCGTCCGCGGCGGCGCAGAAGTACAACGCCATCTTCAACTTCGGCGACTCCATCACGGACACGGGCAACCTGTGCATCGACGGCAGGATTCCGCAGATCACGTTCACGCAGCCGCCCTACGGCGAGACGTACTTCGGGTACCCGACGTGCCGCTGCTCCGACGGCCGCGTCGTCGTCGACTTCCTCAGTACGTCTCGACCGCCTCTCAGCCTGTGTCTCTAGCCCAGCCTTTCTCGACCGGATGAAACGATGTCGCAGTACGTCCATCTTTACTAACGTTGGGCATGCACCGCCGGCCTCTTGATCTAAGGCGACAAGTTCGGGCTGCCGTTCCTGCCGCCGTCCAAGGCGACCAACGCCACCTTCAAGCTGCAGGGCGCGAACATGGCGATCACGGGCGCGACGGCCATGGACGCGCCCTTCTTCCGGTCGCTGAGGCTCTCCGACAAGATCTGGAACAACGGGCCCATCAGCTTCCAGCTCCAGTGGTTCCAGCAGATCGCCACCTCCATCTGCGGACAGGGTAAGTACTCGTGGACACCGGTCTGGCAGTTCACTAGCTAGTAGTACTAATCTCCACTCACGAAAGCAACAGGAGCACGCGTTTCCTTTCTTCTCAACCCCCTCCTGCGTTTGCAGACTGCAAGAGCTACCTGGGCAACTCCCTTTTCGTGTTCGGCGAGTTCGGCGGCAACGACTACAATGCCATGCTGTTCGGCAACTACACCACGGACCAGGCCACCAGATACGTGCCCAAGATCGTCAACACTATCTCCAGAGGCGTAGACGTGCGTCCTCCGTCCTCGGCTCGCTCATCACTGATTCCATCACGCCACTCTCTCTCTCGTCACCTCTACGTACTGATCCATCCATTGCACTCCATTATATATAGAAACTGGTGGCCATGGGCGCGCTGGACGTGGTGGTGCCGGGCGTGCTGCCGATCGGGTGCTTCCCCATCTACCTGACCGTGTACGGCACCTCCAACAGCGGCGACTACGACGACCTCGGCTGCCTCAAGAAGTTCAACGACCTCTCCGCGTACCACAACAGCCTGCTCCAGAAGCGCGTCGCCGTGCTGCAGAAGCGGTACCGGAAGCGCGGCGCGCGCATCATGTACGCCGACTTCTACAACGGCGTCTACGACATGGTCCGCAGCCCGCAGAAATACGGTACGTACGTACTCTACACGTGTGAACGAACAGACCCTAGACAGCAGCAACGACACTAGAGATCGACTAGCTCCAAGCTGTCACGCAGACCGAGCATCCCGCGTGACGCCGCGACGACGTCTTTTATAGTTAACGCTTGCGGCGCCTATCGCCGACAGCTTGACTGGCTCCTGATCAACAACAGGTGAACACAAGAGACAAGCAAAGCGGTAGGTTTCAGTAAGAACCTTTTTGTCACGAGCAGGATCGAGCAAAAGCTCGCAGTGTGGTTGGTTGCACTACAGTCCACGTCCACTAGACCACTAGCGAGCAGCACCGAGCGTCGCCAGTGTGAGCTGATCAGCACCACATGGCCATGTGCTTGCGCCGCGTCGAGATTCCTCGCCGCCACCAGCACACAGCGGGGAGGAGACCCATGCCGGGGGCCAGCCAGCGGCCAGCGCTACGCGGAGACGCACGTGAACATGTCCTGCCGGCTGCGGCGCCCGACGGTGATTAGAAAAATCGTTATAGCCGGGCGTGCGCGTGGTCGCGCGGCGCTCGTGACGGCCGACGAGACGACCACCGCTTGTGGAAGCGATCGACGGAGATCGTGCGTGCGCTGGCGGATCATGCGTCGATCGCAGTTATGAGGGAACGATGGCGGATGCGCCGGTTAGGTGGTGGTAGTACGTCGTGCAAGTGCCGGGCGCGTCGTCCATCCCCTTCGTGGAAACAGGACGGGACGTCCATGTTCCCCGCAACCAACACATGCGAGTATGCGACGCGCGCGTCGGAGTTAAAGCCGTCGTCGCGTCGGCGCGCGGGCGGGCGCTGCAACAGCGCGACCGGCGGCCGTTTGAGCTGCACGTGGGTAAAATTTACAGTGAGAAGGAGAACAGTAACGTGGTTGAGAATAGAGCGAATGATACGTGAGCTCACAGGTGAGATCTACTCTTTTTCAGATTAGCGAGTATGTGAGAAGGCTAGTAGCAAATCCGTTTATGCTGTATGTGGCACGGCTTCTTGCACTAAAACCGGTGCAAGAACCGTCCGTCATCACGTACGTAGACCTTGATTGGTTAGGGGAGAAGAGAACAGGACACGGCAAGGAGATCGAAGCTGTGGTCCGTCCGTCCACCTTCTCCCAGCCTTTTCCGGCGTCGCTTCTCTGACGTGGAGCCTTCTCCTTCGTGGCAGGATTCAGCTCGGTGTTCGAGACGTGCTGCGGGTCGGGCGGCGGCAAGTTCAACTACCAGAACAGCGCGCGGTGCGGGATGCCGGGCGCGTCCGCGTGCGCCAGCCCGGCGTCGCACCTCAGCTGGGACGGCATCCACCTCACCGAGGCCGCGTACAAGCAGATCACCGACGGGTGGCTCAACGGACCGTACTGCAGCCCGCCCATCCTCCGGAGCTGATGGAGCACATTGAAGAGACAATAATTGAACTATTTATTTGGGATAACACATTATTCAGTATCGGTCTGGATTATTTGTTCATTTTTATTAAACTGAAAGTGTTTTTACGTTGCCAAAGAAAGAAGCAAAGTGTTCGTGGAGTAGTAATACAGAGTACTTACTCATATTTATGTTCGTGGTCCTTTTCGTGACTTGCTTTTGCTTTAATCACATATAACGACGACGGAAATTTATAGGTTTTATAAAAGCAGCTTGGTCTTGCATGTGCGGCCATGTGGTCTCTTGAGCTTTTCCGAGAACCTTGTGTAGAATCTCATCAGCGTGATGGTTGCATGATGGTAGATGATCGTCTGATGGAACGGCTGTCGGCAACCAATGCATGGCTTTGGGAAGGCCAGAGCATCGACCGCGGTGCACTTGCATGCAAGGAAACGAGTAGGACAAGTTTCGTAATCGTAAGCATAACTAGTACTAGTTTCGTATCAACCCATGCCTAGTCTAGCTGTTTGTTAGGAAGGCGACGTTAGTACCGAGCGAATGTCTGATGTAATCAGCGTGTGGCTTATCCCGTCGTATCTCTTATTTAAGACGCGACTTAGTTTTGATCATGTTCTTATCATGCATCATGTTAGATGTCAGGGACAAAACATCATGTTTGTTGAATGCTCGAGTTGTGTTCAGCTATCGCGACTTCGAAGGCGAAAAGCTGAAGAGCGAAGGGTGGATATAAGTTTGACATGGAACGTTTCCATTCAGAAAAAGATAAAACCCAATAATTGCACTCCCAAGCAAAGACTCATAAGTCGATAGGAGGTTAACCAGCGTACTTTTATCATGCATACAGTACAGCGATGTCTAATATACGTAAGAAAGTTCTTTACATGAATGCCTACTCAGCTACTCTGGTTCGAGTAACACGAAGAAATAAAGGCCTCACTATACTCCTATCCTTCAAAGAAGCAGTAGAAGCAACGTGATTATGTGAGAGGAAAACTCAACCAAAACTGGCAACAGAGTCCCTAGTGAGTCAAGAGCTGCTGGAGTGCAGGGCAACCAGAGACGCATACACCCCGCCGGGCAAATCGCGCAGCAACTGCTCGTGCCGGCCTTCCTCAGCGACGACCCCTTCCTTGATGACGGCGATCTTGTTGGCCCCGGTGATAGTGGACAGCCGGTGCGCCACGATCACCGTCGTCCTCCCGACCATCACCCTGTCCAGCGCCTCCTGCACGGTGCGCTCCGACTCTGCGTCCAGGGCGCTGGTCGCCTCGTCCAGGAGCAGCACCTTGGGGTCCTTAAGGATCGCCCGCGCAATGGCGATCCGCTGCTTCTGCCCGCCGGAGAGCTGAACCCCGCGCTCGCCGACGCAGGTGTCGTACCCGTGAGGGAGGGACGAGATGAACCTGTGGGCATTCGCTGCCTCGGCGACAGCAATGATCTCCTCCTCGGAGACCAGATCGTTCTTGCCGTAGGCGATGTTTGCTCTGATGGTGTCGTTGAAGAGGACGGGTTCTTGGCCGACAAGCCCCACCTGCTGCCTCAGCCAACTGAGCTTGAGGCTCTTCAGGTCCACGCCGTCTAAGAGAACGGCGCCGGAGTCAGGGTCGTAGAACCTCTCAATCAAGGATATCACTGTTGATTTCCCACTTCCGCTTTCTCCCACAAGCGCAACCGTCTGCAGTGGTGGTAATAGTCATTGAGATATTTCAGTATTGACAAAGCTCACGTACTTAGACATTGAGAGTTGCACAGCTTTCTAGAGTTCTTTTTTTTTTCCAGTCTTTTTCACCCCTGTTTTTCAGGGTAAAACAGGGGCAAACATGCAACAATAGGAGTAATTGTGCCATTCGTTTCCAAAATGAAAGTGCAGATATTCCAAGTTGGAAAAAAAAGGTGCAAACATGCAATAGTTCAAAATACGGGCACAAAAGCAATGATTTATTTTTATTATTAAGAATATTTAACATTGTTTACAGTGGATTATGTTATAGAGGATATCGAACATAACCTGTTCCTAAATTATTGTCACTAGGACAACAATTCTAGTTCAAAAATGAATTAAAGATGTTCTATCCACAAAACGGTGGGAGTACATTATAGCCAATATTTTAGTAGGCTAAATTAAATCTCATTACAAGCAACGGTAAATTATTACTATAATGCTTATCAAGAAAACAGTACTTACGTTTCCAGATGGGATTCTCAAGCATAAATCTCGGAAAATTTGCACGTCAGTTCGAGCTGGGTACTTGAAGCTAACATGTTGCAGCTCTATGTTACCCTCCACTGTCCCAAGTGTCGTTCCCTCCTCGGAGCTTGCATCAATGGTGGATTTCCTATCAATAATCCCAAATATGGAAATGGCTGCATCTTCCGCCTTGCTAAAATCACGAGCCATGGAACTGGTCTGAGAAACCCCAATAGCCATCATTGTTAGAGAAAAGAACACCTGCGTTTTCAAGGAACAAAGAAGATAGATCAGTAGAAGTAACAAAATAAACATGACAAAAATAAAGGAGATGACCTAGCATCATCCTTGACTTTCACCTTAAAGACTTGCCCAACATCTGCTGTCCCATCATGTACAAAGCGAGCTCCGATGTAAAATGATACAGCATAAAAGCAGAAGAGCAATGCAAATGAGAATCCATAGCCCACACCACTTATAGCCCCTTGACGAACCCCTTCCTTCACAGGGCCTTCACATTTTTTACGGTAGTTTTCGACTATCTTCTTTTCAGCACAGAAAGAAGCGACAGTCCTGATGTTACCGATGGCATCACTAGCAATCGTGCTGGCTTGTTCATACATTTCCTACAATCAACATCCAAAATTTTCAGCAATCAAACTACATATTGAATATTGCCATCAAAAGAACAGTTGGAATACCTTGGCATTGGCACTGAAACCCCTCATAAACCTTGCCTGAGCAAAACTTTGTGCAAATACGCAAGGAACGAAGCATAGTACTATGGATGCTAGCTTCCAGTTTGCAAGCATGGCTATTACGATGCCAACAATTGCAGTGCTTATGCTTTGCACTATCAATGATAGAACATCTCCTGCAATGCTTCTGATAGATGCTGCATCTGCAGATAGTCTAGATCCTATAGCACCACTGAAGAACACAAAAGATACCGAAAATTCAGTAGGCACAAAGAAACGGGCAATTCCAAAAATGATGTACAGTAATTAGTAAGTAGAAGAAAAAAATAACCTGCTATTTAGAGGGTCATCAAACCATCCAATTTCCTGGTAAACAATTCGAGAAAATGACAAAGCACGTATGCGCTCAATAAGTTTCCCACCTGCCATGTTGAACATCGAATATTGTACTGGCATGACAAGTATGGAGAGCACACCCAATGTCACGTACATCTCCGCCCAGAAAACTGAATCTTTTCGTAGCATTTGTGGCGGTTCATAGAATGTTTTGATGGCATATGAAATCAAGAGGCCAAAAACAGGAAGTATAGCTCCGTTGGCGACAGCGGCAGTGCATCCTATTAGAAGGATTGGAGTTTCAGGTTTATGAAAGTGGAGTAGTCGCCTGAATACTTTCTTTCCTGACTTCACATCATCGACCTTTTTTGCTTCATGTTCGATTGATAATGAGCATGTGTGTGGGTTCCATGGGCTTCTATGCTGAGGTGAATGCCTACTCATTGATCTCTCAAAGGACGATTTCCTGCTACTGTGTTCACTCATAGATTTGACAATATGAAATGATGTCTGTAGCCGGTTAGAGTCATCTGCAGGAGCTCTGTTTCTTTTTCCATTCACCTCTTGGAGCCGTATCAGTTGCGAGTATGCTCCATTGGATTCCCTAATTAATTCAGCATGTGATCCTGTTGTGTAAATAATTTATCGTTTTTTCAATGATTGCTTTTGGAACGTGAAATTAAGCTTAACAGAATTTTTGCGCAATTTTTGTAGAATGTAAGTGATTGAATTCCTGATTACCTTGTTCCACTAGCTGTCCACGATGTAGGACGGATATTGCATCAGCATTTTTCACAGTACTCAGGCGGTGCGCTACAATTATTGTGGTCCTGTTCATCATTATATTATTAAGTGCCTCCTGAACCACACGTTCAGACTCAGCATCAAGTGCACTTGTAGCTTCATCAAGGAGTAGTACCCTAGGGTCCTTCAAAATTGCTCTTGCAATTGCAATTCTTTGTTTTTGTCCGCCAGATAGCTGGGTGCCATGCTGGCCAACCATTGTATCTAGTCCCTAAGAATAGGTGACCCTTATTAGCTATCGGTATGAACCCTACTTGTGAAATAAAATGGGAACAAAATTGAAGGTCACATAATCAAAGGCCAAATTTAGAAGTATACGGAGGAGAGGAGAGGAGAGGAGGAGGGGGTGGTCAGCTTACATTTGGTAGCTTATCGATGAACTTTGCAGCATTGGCAAGCATAACTGCGTTCCTGATTTCTTCATCAGATGCACCTTTTTTCCCATACTCGATGTTTTCTCTTATGGACGTCGTGAAAAGAACAGGCTCTTGGCTAACAAGTCCTATTTTCTGTCTTATCCTGCTAAGGTTTAGCAGTTTCAGATTAACACCATCTAATAGAACTTCACCTGATTGTGGATCATAGAACCTTTCTACCAAACTAATTACAGTAGACTTCCCACTTCCGCTCTCCCCAACTAATGCCATTGTCATGCCAGTAGGAATGGTAATAGAGAAGCCACTGAAGATCTGTTGATCTGGCCTGGCAGGATAACTGAAATGAACATCTCTTAGTTCAACAGCCCCCATGAAGTTCTCTAATACAATGCCATTCTTATCATTGGCATCAACCTCAGGTTTCCGGTAGATTGTTGCAAACATTTTGTAAGCCGCGATGCGTCCTGATGCAAAAGCACTTAAACATGGCGAGGAATTTCCAAGAGCCCTACCAACAATTAGGAAAAAGAACAGAAAAGCAAGCCTATAAGTTATGTTTCTGTATTTTATTTCAATAATGTTGAAACGAAAAGCAAGATACTGACATTGCACCAGTCATAATGGCCATCAGTACATTGACGATATATCCCCCAGTATAGCCCTTTTCAATAATCAATCTTGCACCATACCAAACAGCTAACGCATAGCTGCAGAAAATAATAAGCAAAAGCGAACCAAAACCCAGTCCCACAGCAATACCTTGGTGAACTGCTGATCTGTATGATGTTTTCAAGAATTCATTGTATCTGTCAATTGCTCTCCGCTCACCAGTGAAAGATACCACCTGAAGGGTCATAAAATAAAATGAGTATGATTTGAACACAAAAGTAATGAGAAGGGTTTGTTGAACAGTAGATTATTACAGTTCTAATTGATCCTATTGTCTGCTCAGCCACTTTTCCTGCTTCAGCATAGGCCAGCTGGGAACGGTTTGTCAGTTTTGATACAACAAGTGACATAGCTGCTGCAGACATAACAACTGGAGGAATGCTTGACAACATTATAAGGGATAGAAGCCAGCCCCTAGAAAATGCGATTATGAATCCACCTAGAAATGTTGATACCAGTTGAAGAAACTTCCCAACCTTCAATGAGCCAAATGAAAAATTGTCAGATCATGCAATCCAAAATATACCAAATTTTGCACAA
>BCLG01004103.1:0-41520 GCA_001602295.1 Zoysia matrella
CAATAATATAAAATACATAAATATTATTAAAAATAGTATAAAGTATTATTTTAAACTATAAAATTGATAACTTAGCTATTAAAATATAAAAAATAATAATTATACATCTTAACAAGCTTTATCGAGCCTAACCAAACTCGAGCTGGGTAGGCTCGCGAGCTTTATATCAAGCTCGAGTTTGGCTTGTTTAGCTTTTGAGCCGAGCTCTGAGTCGAGTTTTTACCGAGCTGAACTCGAATAATTCGCGAGCTCGAGCTTATTTTGACAGCCCTAGAGGCTAACAAACTCCAGGTTCCAGTGCCATTGCAATATCAGGATCAGACATACACGTTGCGCGGTCGATTCTCAATCACAAAATCTTTCATGCCTGTGATTGCTTTACTATCCATGGCATTCTCTCTCTCTCTCTCTCTCTCTCTCTCTCTCTCTCTCTCTCTAGGGAGAGGGGGTATACCTGTTATTTATATTGCTATATTGCTCTGACCAGATTACTTCTTTCCCAAATATAAGTCAAAGTCAACAGTGCATTTTTTTTTGTAATTATATGATCGTCTGATCAATGATTTCTTTCTCGATTCTGCTCTATTGTCAATTCATCTTTGAAATTGGTGAATAATCTTACCACAGTGAGGAAGAGATATTATTAGAGGTCCAGGATCGAGAAAAGTGTTGCAGCACTCCTCCCTTAGTTTCAGTGGACCCTAGCTCAGGGTTATAGTTAAAATCACAACTCTATACTAAGATTATGTGCACCGGGTTTTGTGGTCTACAACCAAACCAGATCATGCTTCCAAAAATTCTAGAGTTTTATACCATGTATGTTGCTCAATTTTCTTAGTTTTGGATATCATGTATCATCTCAATCTGTTCCTGCAACTATTTTCTTTGTGTACTGCATCATAATTCTTGATAGACCAAGCTAACAATTTCATTGGGAGCTTCCTGTTAAAAAAATCACCCTTTGTTTTGTTCGTACAAAAGAATAATGACCTGTTATGAAATGACATCATTAATATGTTTTCAGCATGACTGACTGGCTTTCAGTTTGGCTACGGCTTGGTTGTGGCACTTCGATAACTTTGGACTAAACTCATAAAATTAATACGCTTTAAGTACGTAAGTGCTCTAATATACAGGGATTGGGCATGTTAGTATTCTTGCTCTTTAAGCTTCGGTTTCATTTTCTAGATCTATGATATAATTTTGGTATTTGAATGATGAATGATATTTTCTTTCTTTGTAAAGGAATATGGCTTAGCAGCTAGAGTAATGCACTTATTATTATTATTATTTTGGAAAACTGCATTAGTGCCTAGCAATTAACTGGATAGTTCTTATCTGAAAAAATTAACTGGACTAGTTGCTATGTTTCTTTCACACCATATACTTCATTGGATGGATATTTCTTTTTTCAGTCCATTCAATGCGTATTACCTTATTGCAGAAATGCAGAACCAGTGAAATGGTTCTCTACAAAACTTAAACCACTAACATATACGTTGATTTTTTTTTAATGGTGGTCTAGGGACATAGAACTTGCTGGCCCTTTTGAAGCGGAAAGAATTAAGAAAAGAGAGAGGAAGTCAGCAAGCTTCAGTTTCGCTGAAGCATCTATCATCAGATCCAGGTCCTCTGCCTACACTAGGTTTGAACGCGATGTGTCAACAGTGTTTCGTGAGAGGAGACACAATAATGGGATGAGGGTCATTGTAGCTAAAGAAGTGTTCATCGAATACTGTAGAAAAAAACTAATGTTTATAAAAGTACTGTAGCACTTTGTTTCACTCATTCATCTCTAATCTGACGGTTAAAATCATGTGTTGACTTCACCTGCTATCTTCCACGGGGCATGAGTTATAAACCCTGTACCGTTTCAGTTGTTACTAGTTAGGTGTAATGGAAGAAACATCAACTTGGAGAGTATAACTTCGTCTATCCTGAGCAGTTGTATCTAAGAGCACCCGCAACGTTGGTCGCTACCGAACCATGGACTGAAGTGTTGGTTCGCTACCCGAACCAAGTACGTTGGAGCATTCGCACCGTCGGAAGAAAGAGAATAATTCGAACCTTGTTTGCGATGCGAACTATATCGAACCGACGGAGAATAAAAAAAGAATCGAAGGCACATGCAAACAAGAACGCTGTGACACCCGTCTCCCTGAGGGTCCCACTAAACAGATATTGACGTTGTGGCAATGCACCATCGCATAGCCGAACCGAACTCTGAGCAACGGTGCGAACCAGCATTGGCGCTCCTCTTGGGCATGTTTGGATCCACTATGGTTTATTAGTATTTGAATTATAAAGGTAAATTCTATAATTCGAATTATAAAAAACATCTTTGTGAGGATGTTTAGAGACTAGTTCTAGATTATATAATCTGCTTTTTTATGAACATGTCTAATGACTTGTTTGCCCAGAAAAGAAGAAATGCAGTGCCAATGACTTGTTTGCCCAGAAAAGAAGAACATGTCTAATGACATATTTTTTTAATATGTGGATAATTTTACCCTCAACAAGCTATTTTTTATTTACCTCTAAATTGAATAAATGGAAAAAAATCATTTATGTTTTTCTTTTCAAGTTACTAATTAATCAAGAGATAAGATATTATAAATAATATATAATAATATAAGAACTAAAAGATTCAGCTCTTGCCTGAAGTGAAGACGAAGGCCGCGCGGGCGCTTCAGGCAAACTAATCCGAATCCCAGCGGCGCCCGCATCTATAATCCGGCAAACTAATCCACACGGCTAAATTCCGTTACGCTCAAAAAGAGCCTTGAAAGCTTTTCATTTTCATTTTCCTTGCGCGGGGCGGGGGGATCCTGTTACGACCGTGCAGTCACGGTTGAAGAGTAAAGTGGCAGGGAAGAAATTGATTACGGGGCGTGGCCATCAATCGTTGTAGATGGCTGTCAGATAATAAATGCGCAAATTACTTATTTTCCTTTATTTTGAGAAGCTATCATTTTTTTCGAAGAGGAATTATATTAAGGAAAAAGCACAGTACATCTCCGAGTTTTTACGAACACTCTGAAAAAACTAGAATACCTCCAGCTTCCAGATACTTTTCGGTGTCGCCGTCCCTCTCCGTCACCGAAGCAGAACGTCAACATCAGGCACATCCCACCTCTCATCCCGACGAGTGACTTAACGTTTAGACCTGCCGCAAGAACCATTGGCTAGACTCTCCTCCAGAACTAATCATAGTCGATGAACAAATATCAACCATTAGCTCGGAAAGAAGAGAGGGGAAACAGATATCCATCACCCAGAGGCCAACGGCCGGATTCCGAATCCAAGGCTGCCAATCTCCTCAACAACAGCCTGGATAAACATGGATGTCCAGAACATGCACCCCATTGCACAAAAAGGACGTACCTCGGAGTTTCATCATCAAAAATTCAAAGTCATCTTCGAAGATGATGCTGAGGACGAAAAGCTTCACCACGGCGACCATAAAAGGGAAGTTGCCTTCGCGGAAGAGATAAACTCTCTCATGCGAAGAAATCGCCATGGGGAGGAGAAGAAGTATCTAAAAACTAAAAACTAGATCTAGAACTAACATATACATCCTCTGCTCCAGATCCAAATTTTGCTCACCCTCCGGTGCCAAGAAGGACACCTGAGAGGAGGGGAGGCGATCTGATCTGGAGCAGGCGACGAGATCGCCTCCAGATCGCCTTCGCTCGCCTCGGTTCGCTCTCTCCTTCCGGTAGCGCGAGAGGCTTCGGGGGGTGGGAGCGCACCCGTTGGTTCTGCAAGCTATCCTTTATTTGTTTTTAAAAATTTGTACTTCCCGTGTATACCGGAATTTTAAAACTCCATCTTTTTTATTCCTCTTTTCCATATTTCTCTTTTTCATATTTTTTTAATATGTGAACAATTTTATCCTCAACAAGCTATTTCTTATTTACTTCCAAATTGAATAAATAAAAAAACGTCATTTATGTTTTTCTTTTCAAGTTACTAATTAATCAAGAGATAAGATATTATAAATAATATATAAGAACTAAAAGATTCAGCTCTTGCCTGAAGTGAAGACGAAGGCCGCGCGGGCGCTTCAGGCAAACTAATCCGAATCCGAGCGGCGCCCGCATCTATAATCCGGCAAACTAATCGACACGGCTAAATTCCGTTACGCGCAAAAAGAGCCTTGAAAGTTTTTCGTTTTCGTTTTCCTTGCGCCTGGCGGGGGGATCTTGTTACGACCGTGCTAACACTGGAACAGGCACATGTGATCGACCCGAACACAGCTGCCTCGCGCCAGCATCGTCGACGCAAGACAGAGCGCCCACTGAAGTACATTGCAGAGGGAAAGGCCATTCCTGTTCATTATCCGACAACGGACGAGGTGTGAGTCGCGTGAGTCCGGCAACAGCTGGCGCTCGTCAGAGTTTGCTACGTGCGTAGCGTGAGTATAAAATGGGGTGAGCTGCCGGTTGTAATCATCATCGAACAAGAAAGACAAAGGCAGACACCAGCTGTAGATGAGGTCGAACAAGGGCACCAGGATTAAGACATCGTTTCTTTTAGTTCGATGGCAACTTGCAAGTTGCCAGAATTGTATCTTTTACTTTGATTCTTAGGGCACAAGTCAACCACTGAAGTTTGGTGGTTTTGAGATGTTTTGATATTGTTATAATTGCTTATTTGAGTATTACTACCTCCGTTCTAAAATTTAAGCATTTTTAGCTTTAGTCAAAATCAATTTTCTTTAACTTTAACTTAGTAATATCTAAAAAATTAAAAATAATTTAATATTAAAAGTTACATAATATAAATATTTATTTCATGATAAATCTAGTAATATAATTTGTATGCAATAAAACTTTATAATTTTTTCAATATTAACGGTCAAAGTTGAAAAACATTGACTTTGAGCTCTTGTCCTTCAGATCCATTAGATGGTTGTTATGTTACAGCTGCTAATAAAATCTTGATGGTTCGTTGTTTTTTATGAAAGAAGAAAAAAATACTCCGTGCATCGTTGGTAGATTTGTCCGTGACACCCCTTTCTTTCTTCCGTAGCTAGGTTGTATTATCACTGAGAATGTTTCTCAAAGCCAAGGGCTAAGCAGTAGACAAGTTTGCTAAAAAGTGAATAGACAAATGATATGAAGCGTAAGTTTGTTAGTATGCAAAAAAGAAAAAAAGGAGAAAAGATCAAAGCATAAGTTGAGCAGCTCAATATTGAATGTATTACTCCCTTCCATCATAATAATAACTAATAAACTGAAGGACACCTCAGACATGGAAGAGGGTAGGAGTATACATCCTCAAAAAATGATCAGTATGTGCACGAGATTTTCTCAGTTAGCCTGGATTCAACTAATAATATCAAGTTTAAAAGGATGTAACCCTAGTAACTCCAGATTAAGATGTTAACAAATGAAATTTGCTTGAAATAGTGAGTTGCTTATAACTGAAGCATCAAGATGCACCACTCTCATAAAGTAACAATGTGCCGAACTCGGGTAAGTTCGAGATGACATGCCACATTGTCTTCTACAGAGACAATTTCATGATTGTATCTTCTCTAACTTGATGTGACTCATCTATTGGATAGAGTCATCACAACTAATTTACAAGCCTAGCTAATAAGTTCCCAGTTCCTGCTACAAACTGAAGAAACCTACAAAGCACCCTAACCATCAGTCAGCATAATTCATACACCCAACAGCATACTCAAACTAAAGCATGTTCTCTGGCCAGCTAGCTCTCTCTACATCACCTACGTTGCAAGCAATCACTCGCAGAATGCTGGTCTGCATCCCATGCGTTTTCAAACCATTACTACAATGCTTGCACAAAATGCCAACATCCAGATCAGAACTTCCCATGGCCAGCGGGATGGCAATATTGACCGTCCAGACCACATGCTGATGGCTCCTGATATGTCCGGCCCAAATTCTGATGGTTCCGAAAAGCCTGACCCACTTGCATTCAGCACTGGTGTTCCCGATTCAGTATCAGATGCGCTAGTATCAGGGCTACTGGATGACGATGTTGGTGGAGTATTATTAGAAGTGGATGCAGGGTTGTACCCAACAGTAGAGCTGTAAGAACAAAACATTAGTTTCACATATACATGCAAAAGTAGCTTTTTGTCACAACGCAGCTGTATTATTTTCACCTTGATGATGATGACGAAGCATAGATACAGCTCCCTAAGCCTGCAAAGAAGATACATACATAACATTGATCAGAATAATATAGTGATAAGCAAGATGCTTATAACTGATAATCTGGAAGCCAGGAAAGAGGAAGGCGCTCTTACTCGGATTAGCACTGATGAGCATTGCTGTCCCCCCAAAGTCACAGCTGGAAGGTACAGCGTTTCTCTGGTAATAGTTGTTGAAAGCATATGACGCATGGGCCTGGAGGGTATTTGGATAGTAGCAGCTCCCTGATGGCTGTATCGCAGAACAATCTGCTCCTCCTATGCCGCATGCATAGTCCAGCGCATTCTGCAGGGCAGCTTCGTTTGAGCCAGCAGCCTTGACCACACACCAGACTTGCTTCCCTGACGCAGCTGGCATTGTGATTGGAGCAGCAGGCGCCGTCGGGCCGGACACTGCTGGGTTTGTCAGTGGCGCTGATGGAGGGAATGTCGACGGTGTGGTGACTGCAGGACTGGTGGATGGCACAGTTGGTGAGGAGGTTGAAGGTGTTGGCAGTGGATACACAACTGGAGCCGGAATGGTTGAAGGAGGGGGATTCGTTGAAGGGGCTGTCGTTATGGGTGTGGGCAGAGGGTTCAAGGAAGGGATCGGGACCGTAGGGTTTGTGGAAGGCACTGTGATGATTGTTGGCGTTGGGGTTGTAGAGGGGACAGTGATGGGGGGCGTTGTCGGGTTGGTCACCTGGTTCAAGTCATCGTGGACAATTTGTTTACCTGCACAGTGATCAATGTACTTCAGTTCAGTTAGCCAAGTGCCTTTTGTGAACACCAAACTAAGTTACTCCTATGTCCATCTATCTAACCTCAGCCCAGGTATATGATAGCACTAATTAGGAGTCTGAATATGCAAGATAAGTGATCAGACAATTACTAACTATAGTAAAGAAAAATAAAAGAACAAAATTTTATGAGGAAAACATGTTTCTGGCCCATTGATAGATACCGTAAGCTCTCCCAAAATAACCAGTAAAAAAAAAGGGGAATCTCCCTAGCTGCCCGTTACAGCTGAAGGCTTTATAACCACAAAGCTCTTGCAGTCGCAGATGCAGATCAATATTCAATCATGCCTGCAGCTGTAACGACTAGTAGCAGCGGCAAGCAGTAGTTATTGTTGTCAAAATATCAAGATTCTCAGAGAAAATGGAGCACACTGTCCGTTTCAGATTAGACAGCCCAAGCGGCAGCTACAGTACTAAATAGAGAACAGATTAATAAGACATAGGGTTGCTCCTTGCTCCTTGCTCCTAGATACTAAAGAGTTGATGCAGGGTAGACAGAGCTGTGGTCGCAAAGAAAGAATCGAGGAGGTAGAGGGAGGGGAGGGTGGGTACCTGCCGCAGATGCAGAGCAGACGGGGAGCTCGTGGAGGAGGAAGGGGATTACGAGGGCGCGGAGGAGGACGAGCAGCAGCGTGCTGCTCCTGGCCATGCTCCCCGCAAGCATTCTGGTTAGGAAGGAAGAGACCCCTGCGAGGTAGTGCAAAAAGCTTCCTTCGAGCAGAGCTAGCTGGTGGAGTGGAGTGGACAGAGTGGAGTGGGTGGTCGTGGTCAGTGTCAGAATGTGTGCGTGTTTTGCGTCCCGAGGGAGGAAAAAGCGCAACAAAAGGGAAAGGTGTTGGGAGCTGCGACTACAAATTCTTCCTCTTTCTCCAGGAGTATTGTACATAAAAGAAATGTAAATCCTCGAATAATTTTTTTTTTAGTTACACTATCAATCAAGCGAGCTGAACATAGGCACAAATTGGTAGAATAATGTTTTGCGGAACACAGGATTTTCGCAATAATCTCGTATGAATTTCACAGAGATCAAATCAATTTTACAAGAAAAACACAAAAATTACAAAAAATTCAGACCTTAAGGGAAACAACGAGTAAAAAGGTGATCTGATGAACCAAGAGGTGTAGTGTAATTACACTAGCTAATGTAGCTACAATTAAAAAACCAAAGGGAGTATCTCTGTCACTATCAGACATGTGTCTCCGACGCAGTTTAGAGGCCTCTTTGAAATGCAGAAATTTTTTTTGTTTTCTGTATTTTTCTATGAAATTGAACTGATTCTTGCAAAATTCCTGTGAAATTCTTACGTTCCAAAGGAGCCCTGACTCTCGACTACTCCATCAGACCCATATAATAATTTGTTATTATTGTCTCCTCTTATTACTTGCCATTCTTAGTTCACCATACATCTTCTTTCTTCCCTCCTAATACACTACTATCTTTATCTCCTTTCCACTCATTTTCTTTGTACCATATCATTTTCGCCTCTCCTTAAGCTCATGTTCAGAGCTAAAACAACAAGTAAATTAGGAGGGAGTGAGTAGATTTCAATGACAAGTGCTCTCAACAAAGAACTCTTTAACATCTGTAACATACAAATGCCATATTTTGCTATAAAATAATTTTCCTTTTTCTTTAGAGAAATAAGGAAGACTTAAGGTATCATACTCTGTATTACATCATGTACAATAATGAACAATATTCTCCCTCTATTATTAAATTATTGTCATTGGGACAACAATTTTAGTCCAATTGAACTATCTTTGTTGCCCTGACGACATCATTTTGAAAATGGACAGAGTATTTAACAACCTATAGACAGGGTAAATACTCCTTTGCAAATAGCGCTACCTTTTCAACGTTCTAAATGATGGCATGTTCTGAACACTATAAATGTCTCCGACAGTAAGCTCTTGCTCTAACTGAACTCGTGTGGACTTCAGAACCTCCTGATAATATTGAATCAAATGAATATAACCAACACAAAAGAAGAGATTACTATCTTGAGCAAGGAACACTCACATTAAATTCCATATAAGTAGCTCGCCTTTTGAGCCACTGAGCATCGAGCATCTGAAATGCTACACAGAAAAGGTTATCGAAAGCTGAATCATCATCTTCAAGTAGCCGAACAAAGTGCACAGCTGCTTTTGAACTTATATTCCCTACAAAGGGTGTAAAAAATAAGGTGCAGTTCTCTGTACATTGCCTGCTCTTTGAGACAAACTCCAAATGCAATGGAGGAAAAAATAAACCAGAATGAATATTGCTGAATCCTTTTATCGATAATTGTTTCAATCACCTGATTGTAAATCCAGCATTTGCACTAACATATAAGATATGTTTACACCAGCTGCCGCGAAAGGATATTCCCATTCAGCTCTCTTGCCATCCGCCTTGTGCAGTAGCCTCTGAAAGGAATGCTGCACAACGATTAAAGAGTGTCAACATAACTGAGTCCCCCACTAATGGCCCATCTATAGGGTAAGGGACCATGAATTTAACGTACCGGATAATTTTTAGCAAAATATATTAGATTCTCCAAGGACATAAAGCCACCTGCCCTGCAAGAATTGGATAGTTCAGAAAATCATATCAATTCAAGTAATGTATACATTGCATCATATTTATCATGAAACAACCACTAGCAAACTGAACCTAAAATCTGTTGCTGGATCAGAGTTCTGCCAACCCATCTCCTTCCAAATCTCTGATTTTAGAGGAGGAAGTTGTCTGTCAGGAAAAGCCAATCTCCAAAGTTCTTTCAGAGCATCCTGTAACATAAAAAATTACTATATTTATTATTAGTTACACTGCCTTTTTACTCAGAGATATTAACAAATAAAATGGAATAAAATTTCTGCCACTCCTGTAAGGGAGAAAACTAGCATTCAGTAGGTAAAAAAAATGGATAACATAAAGATCAAAGTATATTGAACCTGATGTTTGACAGAGGAGCAGTCATATGGTACATCTAACCTTTGTCTCAACAACCTTAACCTTTCTTCCTAAAAAGTAAGTGAAACTGTCAAAAACCAAAATAACTGAATCAAAATAAATTTAAGACCTGCAAGTACTATCAAGCAGATATGAATGTAATTCAAGGATAATGTGCATAACATTGCTCCACAAAAAGGTGGATATTAAATGGAGATGGATTTCTTATTCCTGTTTAAGCATGCATATCGATGTCTATGAGACAAAGTAGTCTAAGAAATAATAACACACATGACATGGTTTATGGGAGAAAGTAGTCAAAGAAATAACAAAACATGTGACACAGATACACTAACATTTCGTTCATGAGCAAGGAAGCTAGCCGTGTTTTTTCCTTGAGCATTGTGTAACGGTTGTAGCCTTGAGTGTGGTGCATGTGGATGTAAAAAACTAACCCCGGCCAGGGAATGGCATTGTAAGTGGCCCTTCTCTTATTAATACAAAGAGGTGCAGCTATCCTGTGTGTTGAGAAAAACATTTCGTTCACAATACTGATCAAAGTATACAAGTACAGAGATTTGTTTCCTCACACACACCGAAGAACAAAGTGTTCTTGCAGAGGGCATCAAAGGTATTGATTTCCTTCAAGTAACTCATCCAAGAGCTTAAACTTCTAGACGAATACAATATATTTCTTCTTATACAAATATCAAAATATCTCATAGATAGAATGCTGTTACTTTCTAACTCATGCTTTTACGGAACAATCATGTTTTTTTTGTGCAGTTTCGAAATGAAAATAGAAATTTTGCAAGTACCACCACACCTGTACTGGGCTCAGATTAATTGGCACCGTTTGTCCACTATGTGAACTCTGGGGACCAGAAGAGAAACCAAAGAGTCTTCCCAGCAATGATCCAAAATCAGAAATAATATTTACTGCTTAGAGAAAAGTGGAACTTTCAGAATAGTGAAACTTTAGAATACAGGGGTGACAATAACAAACTCAGCATAATACAGAGGGAAAATGACAATAGTGAGTTTTAGCACAAATAAACGAATAATACATAAATGTTGCTGAGATAATCAAATTATCAAGTTAATTTTTAAAGTCGCTATATTGTCATATCAATACCTATGTTGTTCATGATGTTCTAAAGTTCTATTAGATAAATATAAAAAAAATAGATAGTCTTCAGAAACAAAATGATTATACATTGTAACCTGAGTGATAATTCAATATGTGTAGCCAAAGATGAAGAGTTCATCGAAAAGCAGCATGTTCTTTCAGTCATGGATAACATTATAATATCTATGTTTCATGCCTTCATGGTGAGTAGTACCTATCTTTCGTGTAGATCGAGCAATAAAAAGTGATAGAAGATGTGCCCAATGGAGGCACTCACGCCTAGTCTTGTCCCAGAAATCTGACCACGTAGCAGGTTCATAAATCTTCAAACAAACAAAAGAAAAGTTTACAACGAGAATGCATTAAGCACGAACTAAAAAAAAAATCGTGAATTGACATACAGGACGAACCTTGGGTTTATCTTCATGGCGAGTGCTTTCTAGAAGAGGCTCTGTGACAGAATCAGATATTGTTGTTGTCTCCATACGTTTTTCAGTTGATTTTTCTGGTTCAGCGCCGAAGGGCCTCCTTTGTACAGCTTTAGAGGCCATACTAGTTGACCGTATGAATCATGCCTGCTATGTTACGAAATACAGAAGAATATCACTCGGTTTTACCACGAAGAATAGTACATTCGGACCAACAAGCAGAGAGAGCAACACCAAACCAGCAAGCAACAAGTATCCTAGAAATTGACTAAACCAAGCATAGAGAATGGTACGTATGAAACAGAAGTGACGTTTGCCAGTGTATAGAACAAATTTTAAGAGCCAGTTACAGATAAACACATATTTAAGAGCACAAAATTGTAAACGCTAGGCATTCAACAAGCGGTGCACATAAAAAGCCATCGACTTTACAACTAATTAACGGAAAGGCTGGAAACAGGAAACATTTTCCAGTAACTCGTCGCTTATTGGCCCGACACTCGCATCCTAACTAGCACCATCGAACGCAAAATTAACTAAGGATTAATGATACGGAAGGGTAAAACAATGAGATTTTCGGGGCAAAACCTTGGGGAAAGGCCGCCTGTCGACGCAATTTCCGTGAACCTACTCCAAGAAAACAAAAAACAACGGTGAAGGGCGGACACGGCGTTGGCTCGTGGCTCGCTTACCTCGCCAATCACGAGAAGAGCGGCAGTTCGCCGGTCGACTGAGACCAGGCTCTAGTCTAGTCTCCCCCGCTCAATCCTCTCTTCCTTTGATTCCTTCCCTTCCGACGAGGTCAGAGACTCAGAAGAGGAGCCGGGCGTGGGAGGAGATCCGTCGCTCCTGCACGGCACCGCGATCTGACTGCGGATGAATGTTGTATTTCTGATTTCTTACGGGGTGTTCTTCGCAAAACGTCATGAGACAACCGTACTGCAGGATAGGCCCCTCCTGCCCTTTGAATGACTGTTGCTCGCTGGGGCAGGGGGCCCACCTGTAGGTGGTGGTGAACCACCGTTCAACCCGGTCGCTGACGCCACGCCACCGACCCGTTCGCGCCGCAACGCCCCCGGCGTGGCGCTCCTCCCGCCGAGGCCTGGATGGAGCAAGCTGCCGATGCTCCGCTCTGCTCCCCTGATCATTTGCCAATGATACGCACTAGTGAGCTCAGAGTGTCATTACTGACGCAAACGGCTTTGTCAAATAGACAAGCAAGAGAGTCCGAAACTGAGGTTTTCTGATGAAAAATAAAAAGTATCTTACCTGAATTGTTCAATTTAAAAAACATGACAGGTGTTGTTACACTGTTTGAAGTTAATCACAGTCATTTATTTAATCAGATCTGATAGATACTAAGTCAAACGTAAGGTGAGCTCGGTACCAAAAAAATGGTACATCTAGCACTAATTTTTTTAAAATCAATAGTTAAGATTAATTGACAAAATGAAGATACATTTGATACCTCTCAAACACCGTCTAAAAAAACATTGTGTTTTGTCACTGAAAAAGGATGCTCCGCAACTGACATCAGTTCATATGTATTACTCCAGATAGGAAACTGAACATGTCGCTGTTGTCTCAGTAATGTGCTCCTTGTCAAACTGTAAATTTCAGGCTAATTATACTTATTGCTGAATCTGGTCCATAGGAATCTAGATTTATACAGCTATGACTGTGTCGCTTGCTTATGTAGGATTCGAGGAGACAAGGGAGGCGTCGATGAGCTGCTTCAGCAAGGAGACGGCGTGTCGTACGCCGGAGAGGCACCACGAACGGGTCGTGGTCACAACCGCGGGGCTCTGAACTGAGCATCTGCTTCTGAAACCAAACAGATCTCGTCCACGGTCCAACGCTACTTCTGAAATCAAACAGTTCAGAAACCAAGGATCCATGGTGCTGCGCAGCAACACTGCTGAAACTGAAGGCCATGTTCTCACTCGTTGAAATATTACTTCACATCGATGAATCTTCAGTGGTCATTTGCACGTGGTAATTTTATACTACTACTCCTTTGCGGAGCGACACTGCTGAAACATTGGAAAGGCCGCTTAATTGCCTCGCTTTGAATTATGAGAAGTTTTAAAGTCATATAAGGGATAAAAATGCAACCTGATGGCATCTTATTTCTTGCAGTAAGACTAGGAAATAATTGAAAGTAACTGTGCGGCTGTTGTGCATACGCACGCGTACGTGTGCCTTCTTCAACCGGACGTGTGCATGTGATGGAGGAGGATCCAGGTCAGCTGCATCGGAACAGGTCATCCGATCTCCGGACTCCGGTACTGGTACCTCGTCACCAACCACAAGGGATGGGCATGGGCGTCGTCGACGCACCCATCCGTGAACTTCTTTTATTTTACTCCCGAAAGAGCATGTGCATGGCAGCTGCAAGTATACACTTTCTTTCTGAAAAGGGCAAGCATAGAACACAGTTTTTCTTTGTGAAAAAGAGCATATGCGTGGCCTCTCACCGTGCGTTCATGGTTGCACTCATGAAAACATACATGAATCTATAAAAAATTCTGCTCAAAATGAAATTCATTTTTGGTGTCCCCCTGACTCAATGGTTTTATAAATTCTACTCTATCGACTTTAGCAATATAAAATTATGAGATTTGTTATGGTGCACTAGAGTTACATCCCTCATTTCAACTAAGCTCAGCAGTTGATTTTAAAAGGGTTAGAAAGTTAGTATCAGATTCCCTATTTTTTATCAGTCCCACCGGTTTGGTAGCTTTGACTAGGTATTTCTCTATTTTGAACCACTCGATCTGATTGAATATATGGCTATCCGTTTTAATCCAACAAATCGACAAGAGGTTAACTCAACATCTCTCATATACAAAAATATTTCTCGTAATGAATCTGAAAATACAAGTCTAAACAAGTCTTGCATGCTTAAATTGATCTGAATTTGTAGAAACCATTACTCAGTGGTAGGTTCAAATAAATCTAAAAAAAAATTATTGTACTCCATCTCAATTCTCAAGTGGGCATGCATCCACTAGAAGTGGTGGAGAAGTAACGTACACGAGCACAAACAAAACAGCGAACAAAGCGCCTTCATGGACCACAGTTCCGTTGCCATTACCACGCACGTTACTCCTACCACGAGCTGGCAGCTGGCCGCATTCATGTCGTCGTTGTCTTCTTCCTAGCGACCTCCATGGGATCCGACCGCAACATGCATCCGCCCCGTGATCGCGAAGTCGACGTCATCGTCGTCGTTCCTTCTTCTTCCGTGGAAAAAGGCCTTCCGTTACCATACTCATTATTGATTGCATGGCAGAACGAGACGCACACATGTCGTCGTTAGGCCTGGTCGCCGTGGCGTGGCCGCTCCGCTGCCGGGATCGATCGGTTTCCGCCAGTCGTCTATTGGGGTCGACGTGGCCGCTGCGTGGGATGTCCACGTAGGCTTGCGTTGTTACGACCTCGTCGTCCGTCTGGAGGACCTACGTGCCCGCCCACGCGGCCACAGAAGGCTAACAACGTTGGTAGGACATTGTTCGCCATCCATGGCCTTCCACGTAGGGGCAGCCTCCTCCGTTTATAGAAACGCAAGCCATGCTACCAGTCTACTCCGCTGCATCCGCCTATTAAACCTTCACACCAGGTTCGGCTCAGCTCAGCATTACAGTATTATTCTTGCGCTTTCTTCTTCTTGAATCTCCTCTAGCTACACACAGAGAGAGTAGAATATACTGCCGGCGCTGCGGTTAACACCGATACCGAACCATGGCGGAGGAGAGTCGCCTGAGGGAGGAGGAGGCGAAGGTGCCTCTGCTACAGGCGAAGGCTTCGCCGGTGGCTCACGGCGGCGGGAAGGTGGAGACCGAAGGAGCTGACGTCGTCGTCGACGCCGACGACGCGTCGCTGTCGCTGGGGCGGCGCGCGTGGGAGGAGAACAAGAAGCTGTGGGTGGTGGCCGGGCCGTCCATCTTCACGCGCTTCTCCTCCTTCGGCGTCACCGTCATCAGCCAGGCCTTCATCGGACACATCGGACCCACGGAGCTCGCCGCCTACGCCATCGTCTCCACGGTTCTCATGAGATTCAGCAACGGGATACTGGTAAGCTCCTTCTCGTGATTTGATTGACATGCATGCATGCCAGCAGCCAGGTTCTTCGTGTTCTTAGCTTTTCCTGTACATATGAGCTTTGTTTTTCTTTCTTTCTTTACATATAGATATATACAGATATATTAATGTGAGTTTGATAAGCATCTACTTGCACTAGTAAATACTAATAAAGATAGCAAAGCAGAACTTGGAGTAAAATGCGGACTAGCCTACCAAATCTCTCTGTCAAAAAAGTGTCTAGCTCGCGTGAGTGAAAGGGCAAACAGATTCATGCCTCAATTGGTCTATTCTTCTCACAGTTAAGATACCAATAGATAGTGAAACAACTTGTCCGACCCGTGCGAAGTCAGTGTCGTCGTCTCTGCAAGCAAATTCGGGGTAGCGAATGCAAAGTTAAAATGAGCAACTGCACCGGATTGTGCTTGACTTGCTTCCATTCTCTAGACTGACCCAGACAAGACATGCCACGAATAGCATTTTTTTTCCCCTCTTACATCATCACTGACCATGGATCAATCTGTATAAACAAGAACAGCTAAAACTTACAATATCTGACCAACTATACATCTGTTAATACGTACGCCTTCCCTGATAACCTGATTATACATTGATAGGAGTACATTCTACAAGCTTAACTAACTATGCTTTTCATTCACACTGTCTTAAACTGCAGCTGGGCATGGCGAGCGCGCTAGAGACCTTGTGCGGGCAATCCTACGGCGCTAAGCAGTACCACATGCTGGGCATCTACCTGCAGCGCTCCTGGATCATCCTCTTCGCCTGCTCCGTGATCCTCCTTCCGGTCTACGTCTTCACCGAACCGCTCCTCATTGCCCTTGGCCAGGACCCCCAAATCTCCGCTGTGGCCGGCACCATCTCACTTTGGTACATCCCGATTATGTTCTCCTACGTCTGGTCCTTCACGCTCCAGATGTACCTGCAGGCGCAGAGCAAGAACATCATCATCACTTACCTTGCCATGCTCAACCTTGGCCTCCACCTCTTCCTGTCGTGGCTCATGACAGTCAAATTCCAACTTGGCCTTGCTGGGGTCATGGGATCCATGGTTATTGCCATGTGGATCCCTGTGTTTGGACAGCTTGCCTTCGTCTTCTTTGGTGGTTGCCCTCTGACATGGACAGGGTTCTCGTATGCTGCGCTCACCGACCTTGGTGCCATCATCAAGCTCTCATTGTCTTCTGGTGTGATGCTCTGGTAAGCAGCAACAACATTTAGTATGCATACACAGTTTCAGAGACCAACATTAATGTTCGCTGGTTTTTTTTTTCATGATTTTGATATGTCTGAAAAAACATATTCAGTCTCTACTTTGCCTTTTCAGTTTGGAACTGTGGTACAACACCATATTGGTGCTCCTGACAGGGTATATGAAAAATGCAGAGATTGCTCTTGATGCCCTTTCAATATGGTAATGTATATATGAATCAAAATTTAAGACTGTTCACAATCAATACCAACACCAGGAGCAATAGCCACTTGTTTATGCATACACGCCATTGCACTCAATATAGTTCCTTTGTGATCACAAGCAGCGTAATTAAGCATTGTCTCATATATTTGTGAAATCTGCAGCCTAAATATCAATGGTTGGGAGATGATGATTTCTATGGGCTTTCTGGCTGCAATAGGGTAACTTATTTAGGTCTAGCTTTTATTCTTTACTTCCACTTTCTACAACACTGATGCTAATGCAATGTCTCTTCAGAGTGCGTGTGGCAAATGAGCTTGGTGCTGGAAGTGCAAGAAGAGCCAAATTTGCGATCTGGAATGTGGTCGCCATTTCTTTCTCGATTGGATTTGTGTTGTTCATACTCTTCCTCCTCTTCCGTGGAAACCTTGCTTACATATTTACTGAGAGCCGAGCAGTAGCCAACGCAGTTGCTGATCTCTCGCCTCTCCTGGCCTTCTCCATCTTGTTGAACAGTGTTCAGCCAGTGCTATCAGGTCTGCTTACTAATTTTACTGACTGATTAATACATATTACAAATGTTTTGCATTTTTACTGATGTTGATTATCTGTAGGTGTCGCTGTTGGGGCAGGCTGGCAAACCGTAGTTGCTTATGTTAACATTACATCTTACTACATAATTGGCATCCCTCTTGGAGGAGTTCTAGGCTATGTGGTGGGGTTTTATGTAAAGGTAAATAGGACAATGCAATTCAGCAGCACCTGTATATCTGGTGCATCTTGGGTTTAAGTTGTGTTCCTCATTCAATTTGGTCGTTTCTTGTAGGGCATTTGGATTGGCATGCTTCTTGGGACATTTGTCCAAACTATTGTGCTACTGTTCATAACATTAAAGGCAGACTGGGAAAAACAGGTAACCTTGATCCATTCTTCGCTTACTGAAAAAAAAAACTATAAAACTTCGCTGGATAACGCATGGACAACTAGTTCTGTAAGTCTGGGCAGTATTCTAAATTATTTTTTATTCGTAATTTTGCAGGTAGAGATTGCTCAAGAAAGATTGAAGAAATGGTACATGGATGAGAACAGAAGATTGCAAGCTTCGACGGAAAATGCTTGAATTGACCTTTCAATGTAGGCCTTTAGATTTAGAAACAAATGTGTGCAGTGATGATCTTTAAGCAGATGCATGCACTTTCCCACCATTTGAAGAATGATGCAAGAGAACTTTAAGAGAAAGGTAGTGGTTATTCTGCTGAAGGGTTTAGCAATTGCGTTCCTCCAGAAGCCAAGAAATGAAAGTTTCCATCAACATTAGTGGCTCTCTACTCTAGTAGGGAAAGAAACATCATGTCATCCAAGGAACTCCCAATTCATTTCCCCTGTTTTTAAGCACTGGCAGGACATACACACTCGAGGTCATGTCTATGAGCATAATTGCAAGCCAGACGCTCCACAGTAATTTTGGGTTGTGCTATTCCTAGAGTTCTCACTAGCTTAGAGCTTGTGCTTTTGGCAACCTCCAGCGTGTGTGGATACATGGATGCGATAAATTGGATCCATTGAACAATTAGACTCTTGTACTGCTGTCCATCTTTCTTAACTCGAACCTTAATTTGGAGAAATCAAATGTATGGAATTATGTGCCCCGTGTGCTGGATTTGCTCGAAACCAGGTGTACTCGAATGTTGTTGTAAAATTTGTGCAAGTGTACATATGGTTGTTCGCCGCCTGAAGAAGGATGACGAAGAAGAGATGGGAAGGGATGGAAGGAGACGAACCAGGACTAGCTCCATAGGGCATAGGCGGATGGGGCGGCGGCTCCAGCCATGTGCTTCAACCTTGAACGCCGGCATCACCTGAAAATCGTCCGCCCCACTTCTAGGCCTCCTCCGGTCCCCCCCCCCCCCCCCCCCCCCCCCCCCGGTGGCTGCAGATGGAGGTTTGCTCGCCGGCGTAGGGCTCATCTGCCGCCGTCGCTGGGGAAGAGGAGCGACCGAGCGAGTGCCCGGCTCGCAGTCACAGGGATTCAGAAGCAAGTGAAGCTTCCAAGTCTCTGACACCCTTGGCCCACATTTCTTTTTTTTTTTGGAATCCTTGGCCCACGCTTCCAGAGGTCGCAGAAAACCGCGGCTTACATCTTGGGCCCACAGATTAGCGACACTTGTCCCGCGCGTGCGATTAGACTGTACACTTCGCCTCCTCCCCCTTTCCGTCGCATCACAGGCGCCGCCGGTCGACGATCCCCGGCAGCTCCAGTTCGTTTCGAACGCCGGTGAAGGCGCGCCGTCCCAGCCCCACCGATTCCTGCCCCCTACTTTCCTCCCGACGAATCCAAGTCTTGCAAATGCCGAAGCCGGTGAGCTCCGTGCTTCCCGTGGTGCTCCTTGGCTGCGGCGGTGTCGGCCGCCAACTCCTGCACCACATCGTCTCCTGCCGACCGCTCCATGCCAAGCAGGTGGGCTCCCCATCTCTTTCCACTTGTCTGTGAGATCGGTGATCACTAAGGTTGCGCTGGGTACTAACTGCTTGCCACCGATCCATAGGGCGTGGCTATACGGGTGATGGGCGTCGCGGATAGCTCCACCCTGCTCTTCGCCGACGACGTCCATTCTGGTGGCTTCGACGATGCGCTGCTCACCAATATCTGCTCTGCCAAGTCAGCCGGCTCGCCCCTGTCCTCCCTGCTTGGTCAAGGTAACCATTCCCCTTTTTATTGATGGCAAGGGCACTTTCGTCGAAAATAATTGACTTTTTATTGATGGCAAGGGCACTTTCGTCGAAAATAATTGACGGCAAGGACATTCGGCTGTAGCCTTTAATTGCACCTGCTGTGAAAATGTGAATCTGCATTTGCAATTGCTGGCATAACAAGTAAAGTGATGTAAAGTTTATTCAATCTCAGGGCACTTTCAGCTGTTCAAGAAGCCTGAGGCAAATGTAAAGGTCATCAACGCCGCTAACATGCTTGGAAGATCAACTGGTTTGTTATTCTGTGGTCAACCACAAATACATCTATATATGTACCTTCCATACAGCATTCTGGCATTATGCTTTTGGCCCGTAGATTCAGCGGTCTTTGTGAGATTGAATCTGGAAATCTTCCTTATTGTTAGGTCTGGTACTAGTTGACTGTTCTGCAACTTACGATACCGTTGGTCTGCTGAAGGATGCTGTGGATCATGGATGCTGTATTGTACTAGCAAACAAGAAACCTCTTACCGGTGCTTATGTAATACTATTTTTTCCCTGCTGATAGCTTTTGCTGCTTAATAATATCAATCATATTGTTTCCTGTATTTCAGTGAGGTTAGTCAAATAATTGGGAAATGTGTCTATTTTGATTGCAGGGAGATTTTGAAAAGTTAGAGTCCAACTTCCGGCGCTTAAGATTTGAATCCACCGTATGCTTATGCAGCTAGTAATCGGTTGCTTATTCATTTGATGCATTTACATTTTTTTATTCTGGAATTTATTACCACAGTCACGAGTTTATCTCAGTGCCATGCTTTTGTTGGTTCCTCATGATAAGTTGAACTTGAGGGTGCAAGAATGCATACATTGCAATTTCATTCTTTTATTGTTGGTGATATGTTAATTTGTATTGGACCATGGATTCAGTATCGAAGACATCACATATAAAGGCAGTGATAGAAGTCAGGACCTTTACTTCACATAAATTACAGTTCTACTTTGAAGGGTTTTTTCCCCTATGTTTTCTACTTTCACTTAGGATCTCTGGTGGTGCAATTTTACTTTCAGGTTGGAGCAGGATTGCCAGTAATAGCTTCTGTAACCCGTATCATTGCATCTGGAGATCCAATTTCTCGCATAGTTGGCAGTCTGAGTGGTATGCATTTATTGTTATTGATATATCAATCGTTCATGTAAAGAGGTTTTCTATTTCTAAATAAGTCTGCAAGTTATCCTCAATATCGTTTTGTAGGTACACTTGGGTATGTGATGAGTGAGCTGGAAGATGGAAAGAAACTTAGTGAAGTTGTCAAAACAGCCAAATCTCTCGGTTATACAGAACCAGGTCTTACTAATATGAAATTGATTTTCTTACACTACAAAATTCATGTGCATCAATTTATAGTTGGTCTCTTTCTGCAAAGTAGAACTAAAACAAAAACCATTAATATTGTTAAGAAAATGGGATCTAATTTGTAGATGAGACAAACAAATTAAGTAGTTGACTGTATGAGGTTTCTAATCCAGTTTCGTTATTAGTATGAAACTAAGCTGAAGTAATATCGATGCTGTCAGCAAAAATGAGTACAAGTGAATTGTACATTATTTTACCTGCTTGAAATGTCTATTACTGAGATGTTTAATTTTGCAAGATCCACGTGATGATCTTGGTGGAATGGATGTGGCTCGAAAGGTCAGACATTTAACTGTTTTTCATACATTTTATCTAGTGTACTCTTGTATATATTCTATGATCCACTGCATTGTGGGACATTAATTGTTGTCCTACGTAATTGTTGGCTCAAAATCTTCCCTTGATCAGGAAGCCTGTCGTACACTCTTAAAATTCGAATTTCGAATGGCCATCCTTTTTTCCTTAGGTTTTTCAGGGCTAACAAATTCATCTTTCCATTCAGGCATTGATCCTTGCTAGGCTTTTGGGACAACGGATCAGCATGGAGGATATCAATGTATGCATGCCTTTAATGTTGCTTAGATTTCATATTCTGTTAACGATTATGTTTGAATATGTTTTTTACCTTTTTACGTGAATGTGTGTTACGTCACCATTGGTTTGGCTGTTCGAAATTAACATTAATATTTAGGATTCACACTATTTGATAGTTTTCCTCCTATTCATTCAAAATGAAATGCTCTCTTTTGCATGCTTTGGGTAATGACTACCCTTGTCTAATGGGAAAAAAAAGAAATCACAGGCCCTGGAGCTCCGGGGGCCTCGCTGCCTCCAACTGCCATAAGCGCCCCCCCCCCCCCCCCCCCCGGTGCAAAAGTACGGGTCGTCGTGGGGGGCCTGTCCACATGGCGATCGGACGGCGCGGAGGCTCCACCGGAGCTCCGGGGCACGTGAAAAAAAACCACATTACTTGTCCAATATATGCAACACACACTAATTCATTTTCTGGAGCTGGAGGTTACTTTAGACTGTTGCCTAGTGTACTGCCCCATGAATAGACTTCTTTGGGGTTTTGGTTACATAAATCATGTACAGATATGCTATAATCTGGAAGAGTAGATTGAGAAGTCTCAAACTTGGAAAGTTGCAATCTAGCTGATTATTGCACCATTTATCTTGTTGCAGTAATTATCATGATAGGGAGTTATTTTGCACCATCTGTTTATTCTTCTTGTTGCTGTTTTTATTGATCCGCTGAGTTCATTTAATATTTTTCTTCAGGTTGAGAGTTTATATCCTAGTGAATTAGGACCTGATGCTATGTCTACAAATGATTTCCTTGAAAATGGTTTAGCACAAGTTGATAAGAGCATGGAAGAAAGAGTTAAGGCAGCATCCCTGAAAGGAAATGTTCTTCGCTATGTATGTGAGATTGGAAGTACAGGGTATGTATACTATGCAATGACCATATGCACCGTAAAATCAACATCCAACGTGTTTTTCTGAATATATAAGTGTGACGCACCTTCTAAATGCTTGTTTCTTGCACGACGTGGGCTAGTTTTCAGTATTTGTTGTGTAATCACGTATTTTATAGGTGCCAAGTGGGCATTCGAGAACTCCCGAAAGACTCTGCACTTGGTCGATTAAGGGGAAGTGACAATGTGGTATGTTTCTCGTGTTTTCTTGCTCTGTATCATCATCCTTGTATCCCACCATTGTTTACTGTTTCCTACTTGAAGAGGCACGAATCTCTTAGAACTCATGATACGGCTGCTGTTTCACTCTTTCCACAGTAATAATTATCTTATGTCGTCGCTGCAAATAAGTATATCTATTTGATGATTGTCTCATCTGGAAAATGTTTTTACTTCTTGAAGAATCAACACCCCAACTTACATTTGGTTATTCCTGGTTCAGCTTACGAAGTGGTTACTGTGGTTTGATCAGGTGGAGATTTACAGCAGATGCTATGAGAGCTCCCCTCTGGTGATCCAGGGCGCTGGAGCTGGCAATGATACCACAGCTGCAGGTGTTCTCGCCGACATCCTTGATCTCCAAGATCTGTTCCAGAAGGCGGCATAAATGGCGATGGCATCCGCGGGAGTCGTTTTAGCACTAGGGTGCTGGTTTGATGTGTGTTGAAAATTTTGCACTTTCATTTGCAGCAGAATCTATATTATCACATCCTGAAGTTGATACACCTGATGCTTGAACTGATTTTGGGCTGACATCATGTTCAAATACTCTATTTATCCTATGAGAAATGTTGTATTTTTTTATTTGAGTCGAGGGAAACTCTGGAACTCAACCTCTCAACTAAGTGGACGTTTAGGGTCTGTTTGTTTGGGTTTTTGCTTTTGTGTGTTTTTTTTTTCTGGTGGCTAGTTGAAAAAGTAGACTAATAAAATTTGAATGTTGGCTTTTGTAATATATTTTTAGCTTTTTAGCACACTAAAAGTCAGAAAAAAAGCTCATAATATGCTTTTTAACTTTTAGTTCATTTCATCATAAACTTGTTTTTTTAGCTTTTTAAAAGCAAGCTTTTTAAAATTTTATTTGTTTCAGCTTTTGAGTTTTCAGCTTCTCCGGCTAATAAAAGCTGAAACAAATAGAGCCTCAGTGGGATTACCGCTTATTTTCGTTCATAAGCTGCTTACTGTTAAACAGGGCCCTTGTCTTGCCGATGGGACATGAAGCCCAAGCAGTTGGGTCGTATGTGGGGAGTATGACAGGTGGTCCCTACCACTGCGAAATTAACGTTGTACCCGCGGAGCGAGATTTTGAAATTGGAAAACGCGATAATGAACTCCCGTTGCTCCAGCGTCAGAGGCGGCTGAATCCAATCCACCCCATGGCGGCCACCGAGCAGGAGAAGGAGCTCCTCTCGTCGGTAGTGGCCGAAATCCGGTCGTACGCCGGATCCGAACCCCTGCGCCCATGGCTCCGGTACACCTTCCTCGTCCCTTGTCTCTTCCCCTTGTTGGGTCGATCGTTCGACTCACCCGTTGGTCTCTTAGGGGGATTCGGAAGATGGAGAAGGCGCTTCCGCCGGAGAAGCTGCGGGAGAAGCTTCCCAGGTTCCTCCAGAAGTGTGCCGAGGAGTTCCAGGACGATGTCCGATACCGCGACGACGCCGGCTACCTCCGCGTCTGGATCCAGCTGGTCAGCCTCTCGCCCAGACGCCTATTGCTATCACCACAGATTCCATAATCCATATCATCTTCCCATGCCACTACTGCCTTCGTGCTCATTTCATTTCACTGGGGATGTATTCGATTGGAACAGAGTGTTGCGATTGATTGGTTGTGGCTCTATGCTGAAATTGATAGGAGGGACCTTGTGGGCTCCAGGTTTCTAGTTTCATCGAAATACCAGTAGTATTTGTTTGCTCATAGCCCTACTGTAATTCCTCATATCTCAGTATAAAAATAATGTCTGTCTGGCTTTAAGGATCACAGTGCTCGATAGTTTGGGAGCCCTTGTAGCTCTTGGATTGAAGTGTGACAACTGTCATCTTACCGCCTTTTTATGTTGTAGATGGACTATGTGGAAGATGCAAAGCCTCTACTCAAGAAGATGGAGCAGAGAGGAATAGGCCTCAATAGAGCTTCATTTTATATGGCTTACGCACTATATTATGAGAAGCACAGGAGGTTTGAGTCCGCTGAGAAGATGTACCGTCTGGGGATCCAGAAGTAAGATCTTACCCAATATCTTTTTACTAATGACATCTTCGATTACTACTATTAACCTCAAAAGTTCACTGGATATCTGATATGATGTCATTTTTCAGAATCTTATTTGTGGTTTAATCATTGGTAACTAGCCATGTATCTGTTCCACCTCTCACAAATCAGAAAGCAGTTAGTTCCTTTAGCGTCCAAAAATCAGGGAATCCTGCAGTTGCTTGTATGTGTATTTTCACATATGTCACAGATCCTTGAAGCTTTTCTGAGGCAAACTATTGTAGGTTCGTGGCCAATATGAAGAACTATGTGAGGTAGAAAAAAAAAGTAGTTCAAGTTATTTTACAAGTACCTAAAATTTGAGATAATTAAAGATTGTAAGTGATGCTGAGTCAAAAAAGAATTAAGTGTCTTACTGTGTAGCGCCTCTCTTGGGACTAAAGGCTTTGTTGTTGTTGTTACTGTGTAGCGCCTCAATGTCTAAAGCTGGTTACTTACTGAATTGTTTAATAGACGTGCAGAGCCTATTGGGGAGTTGCAAAAAGCTCATGAACAGTTTATTTTCCGCATGGAATCGCACAAGAGAAGGAGAGATAAGGTATAACTCTAATTTCATGTACTACTACTTTTATGTCATGGCCAATCTTGGGTTTGTTGACTCATCTCTTTTGGTTTTTGAATGTATGAATTTCAGCTGAAGGAAAGAATGGCAGGCGAAGCTGGGTTAAATGCTACATCTATGCACCAAACTGAAGGTAGACTTCCCGGAAAAAAGAAAAAAATCCTGTCTCAGGCTAATGAATGCTTGTGTCAAGTATCCCTCTAATGAATGCTCATTCATCAATCATCTTGAGAGAAAGAAAAGAAACATTTGAATGTTCATCACTTGATCCCATTTTCTTATCCATCGACACACAAATGTGTTTGATCCAGTGGCACCTTACGCATTTTCCAATAATTGTAGGCGAAGGCATTAACCGTAACGAATACAAATCCAGTACAGTGCAAAAGTCAGAAAGCAGTTCCAATCCATCATCAGGTTGTTGTCCTCCATTGGCTCCTGCTAAAGTTGGTATGCTATCCAGAGGCAAGTCAGGAGGTAGCACAAATTTGACTCGCTATAATAGCGATGATACAGTAGTTGTACGGTTTGTTGGATCTGCGCTGGTTGGGAGGTCAGAAACGGAAGATGCTTGCCATCATGGCCTCGTCGAACCAACTATAAACACTAAGGAGGCTATGGATGCTATCAGTAGCATGTTTTTGGAGCCACTGGAGCCAGAGACAACGCTCAAGAGACGATCAAAGCATGAGAAGCCAAAATGTAATCAGAAAACAGGTACACTCGATATATTTGTTGATGAAGATGAATCAAGTGGTAATGATCCAAACAATGTCCACAACAATACCAGGAAGCAAGAGCATCTGATTTTCAGTCACCAAACAAGAGGGCTTGAGATCTTTGTTGATGAAGATAGTCCTAACAGTAACAACCAAAATGCAGGTCAAAACAGGAATTCTGAGAAGGAAAACGTGAAGTTAAATCAGGAAACAGGTGGGTTTGAAATCTTTGTTGATGAATGTGAGGCTGATGGGAATGCCCAGAATGGCATGTGCAGCAAAATTAGTAGATGTCCTCCAAGACAATTGTGTGATTCATCTAGGCAACAAGGAAGAACTGATTTCCAGAAGCCATTTGTTGGAGGATTTTCTATATTGCCTGATGAAGGTGAACAATGTGAAAACATGAAACTAGATCAGGAAACAGGTGGTTTTGAAATATTTGTTGATGAGCATGAGTCTAGTGGAAATGTCCAGGATGCTATGTGCCACAAGAAGAATTTATCTCGTCCTATACCATTATCTGATTCATCTAGGCAGCAAGGCAGCACTGAATTCCAGAAGCCATTTGTTGGAGGATTTGCAATATTATCTGACGATGAAGATGAACCAGGCAACATAAATTCCAGTAGTGTGGAGTCTGCTCATGATCACAGTACTTTGCTCTGTGCAGAACAAGTTGATTTGGAAACTAGATACTGCAAAAGTTCACATCCTGTGATTTCTGGGCTGCGAGAAGACACTGTCTTTCATAGATTTGTTGGATCTACTGTTGTTGGTGAGTCTAAGGTGGAAAATGCGTGCCACCATGGGTTAGTCGATCCAACTGTCAATCTAAAAGAGGCTATGAATGATATAAACTGCATGTTTGGTAAACTACTGAACTTTAAGGGTGAGAAAGCAAATAAAAGAAAATATGATGCAACACAGTCAGATAGAAAAGAAGCTCCAGCTTCTGGTTTTTCCATATTGGCCGATGATGACCTAGAAGGGAAACCCGCTGGCAAAGCTAATTGGAACAATTCCTGCAAATTTGGTACTGAAAATGGTCTATTTGAGCCCACAATCACCACTCGTGATGTCATGGCGGAGATCAATGATATGTTTGGAATGCCGCTGGACTTCTGAGGTTTTTTGTTTCCAGGGAACAAATTACTCAACAGACACTGTTTTCCTCATTTGTTTTTCACTATTCTTTAGATCTATGCAGACTGTATTATTGCTACGTTGTCGACATCAAGAGCTTGGAATATGGTTTGCTTCCTTCGATACATAGGCGGTGAGCAGTTTCTCCAACCACTTAGCATCATTCCTTTGAATTGATACGCCATTGCAACTTGAGTTGTTGCTGATGTAGGAGTAACTATTTGCCATGTTTTCTGTAGTTCTAGAAAAGGGAATTGTTAGCAACTTAGCATCATCCCTTAGTTTTCCAGCAGGAAGTTAAGGTTGCAAATGCTGTTAGCGCTGATCAGTGGATCACTGTTGTGGTGTCACAAAATGCAATGTTTGCGTTGAAAAATGTTGAGACATGCATTTATGAAATATTTATACAGCAAGAATTGGTGTGCTGTTCTGTTCATGTGATTTCCACAGTTGTGTACTCCTAAATACAAAAACATCGTCTGATTTGATATCAAGTCTTTTTGTTGTGCTGGGTACGGTAGGATGACAGAAAAGAGATAAGCATAAGAACACTGGAATTGTTCATAATTTACATCAGATGCGCGATATGTACAGACGTAACAACAGCGTGAATACTAAAACGATGTTCTAACTGAAAGCATGGATTCGATTCACGGGCGGCCGATGCTGAGCTGCGCGAGGCGCGCCGCAATGTCCCCTCCGCTCGGCGCCGGCGCCGCGGCCTCCTCCTTCGCCAGGCGCAGCCCCGCCAGCGTCTCCGCGACGCCGTCAACCGCCGGGCTCCTCATCACCGGCGAGATGGCACCGCACACCGCGGCGCAAGCGGCGTCGTCGAGGAAGCAGAGAGCGAACTCGTCGCCGGACTCGGGCTCCGCCCAGGTCAATGTCGCGCCGTCCAGCCTCTCGAAGACGTCGCCGGGGAGCACCGGGTACGCGAACACGATGCGCCGCTGCTGGCCGTCGGGTCCCGCGTACAGGACGACAGACTGCCCCTGCGGGCGGAGGAACGTGACGGCTGCGTAAGCGGCGCCGATGTTGCGCCACTGCCCGCCGCTGCCCGCTGCGCGGTGGAGGAGCTGCACAGGGTATGCGCCGCCGCTTGCCATCGGGTCGCCTGGGTGCGGTGGAATCGGTGTGCAGGGAGGGCACCAAAGAAGAGCTGGGGAAATAAGTGAGCTTGTGAGCCTGGCCCCACCCGTTCGTTTTCAATTGATTTTTTTTTTTGAAATTGTTTTAATGCTTTAACCTTTTGAGATAACCTTTTTTATTTCTGAAATTAAATTCGAAATGATAAATATTTTCTGTATTCTTCCATTCGAAAGCTGATTGATCATTTGCGATGATCAGCTCACTGTCGACTTAGAAGCGTTGTCGGATGGCATGTCTACCTTCAGTCATCTGCGAACGTGCAGAGGCTACCACCACCGCACTACGTTTTCTTCAGTATTGGGGTTCATGTGACCTTGTACTTGGTTAGAAGGCAGAAATCTACACTTGCAATTTCTGACTTTCTACTATTTATGCTGTATTTCAGTCAATTTTAGCTTTTAACAGTACAGAGACCTGCAGAATTTAAAGGGCAGAAAAGAACAACTAAGCCTTACCCCTTAATTAACCATTTACCCATAAAATTAAGGTTCCATTTCAGAGATGGATCTTAATCGGGTCTTGGGAGCCATTCGCTTCCAGCCCATGCAAAATGAAACAATCTTGGTTCTTGTAAGAACATGGAAACAATGAAACTGGGCATTTTTGTTCAGTTGGCCATGATTGCAGCCGGCAGATTTAGTTGCCCTAATTAATCCCAATCTACTAACCAATAACCGTATGATCAACAACACCTAGCTACCACATTGTTAAGTTAGTATGTAAACCATGCAGATGAGATTGTGCATAACATGCAAAACCCTACGCTGCTACATTGACTTAGTTGCACATAGGAGCTCCTCTGCACCAACTTTCATGTTGGGTCCTGACGCAGGCTTGACAATCTTCTTGTCAAGAACTGCAACCTCGACGATGAACGCGCTGCAGACAGGTCGGTGGTCCGAGAACTTCGACTCCCCGCGGATGTAGGAGAGCTGCACTATCCCTTCCCCATGCCACAGTATCCTGTCACACCTGCAAAATGTTCCTAGTTGTCAGATCCATGGCTTGTTCTTCTGATGATACCAATATCATATGGCCATTGCAGTTGTCAGTCAGCACTGCTTACTAACCATGCTGGTGTTCTTCGTTTCTTCTTCGACGTCTCGTCGTCGCCGGCGTAGTTGTCGGAGTTCCAGGAGTACTTGTAGGTGGGAGCGAAGAAGATCTTGCCTTCGTTCCAACCCCTGAAAACCCCATTTTCTCTCTCGATTTTCAGCTGTTCAGTTTGGAATGTGAAGTTATTACTAACACCATCAGTTTCAGAACTTGGACAGGGGATGCAGGAACACTGTCATGGAGGAATGACCGGATGATCACCTGGTCCTTCTCGAAGAGAGCAGCCCAGTCGTTGGCCTCGACGAGCTTCTTCGCCTCCGAGTAGCTCAGAGCGATCCGGTAGTTCAGATCGCCGAGCCATATGACACGGCTGCAGAAACTGTCAGTTCAGAATTCTTACAGCAGATATGAGAGTGAGCGGATACCGCATCAGGACTTACTCGTGGTCGAGAATTCGCTCGGGGATCCTGCGGCCGGACCTCTTGCACAGCCGGCGGAACTGCGTGTTCTTGAGGATCTCGACCACGTCGGAGTTCCTCCGGAGCTCGTCGCCTTCCTTCTCCCCGGACGCCAGGTGGCTGCACACGAAACACAGGCTCGTCTGGTGCAGCGACATGCTCATCGAGATGCACCCCTGCGAGCAGAGATCATGCATGGGATTTGGTTTTGATCGTGACGGCAATAGCCACAGGCCTTTTTGCCTAGTTGCCAAGGTAGTCCATGATCATCCTCACCTTGTTGCCGAGGTAGCCCATGATGCCGCGGCCGACGCAGGAGAAGCGGACATGGCCGACGTGTGGCACGAGCTCCCGCCTCACCCACACAGTCGCGAACAGCCCCACCATCTTCTTGCACGCCACGAGGCAGTACCTCTCACGCCTGCCGGCCGCCGCCGTCGAGTTCTTCGCGTCGAACCCAAGGAAGCTGTCGCTGTTAGCCATGGACGTCGACTCGTCGACGACCACGTCCTCCTCCTCGTCCGACGTCGTTGGGTCCCCCTCAACGTCGCGCGCGTGCCTGCTACCGCAGCCCATCAGACAGGGTGTCCTGTACGACCGCCGGGGCCGCTGGTCCGCGGGGCAGGTGCACGACTTGAGCCGGCGGCCGCGGGTGATGGCGGAGCGGCGGAGTTCTCTGTGGGCGGACTTGTGGAGCAGCGACGGGTCGAGCGGGCTGGAGCTCGGCGTGACGCGAGCCGAGATAGGGGAGGGAGACGCTGCGAACGAGAAGCTCGCTGAAGCTTCGGAGAAGGCGGAGGAGTCTGACGGCGATGGCCGGTTCAGCGCCTCGTTGATCAGGGCCAGCCATCTCACGGCTGGTTCGTTGTCTTCCATCACAAGAACGTTGCCGGCGTTGAGGGGGACGACCTCTTGGAATCTGCAAAGCAACAATGGCGGGAAACGCCTTCCAAGTTATAATTCAAGCTTCAAAAAGCTCTGGTTTTTGGATCAGTTAACAGGTAGTATATTAATTAAAGCTTCCATTTTTTTCATGTTAATGATCAAATTACAATCGAATTGTATTTTGCAGAATTTTGGTTGAAGCGGCTTAATGTGTTGACAACTGATAGCCTTAGCTGAAAGATGATTGTCACTAGAATAGGGACCTTAGGTATGCAAGAACACCACATGTGAAAAGTTGTCACTAAGGCATCTCAAGAGAACTAAATTCAGTGAAATATTCTTGTGGTGCAGGAGATTTGAAAACGACATATTTAAGGCCAACTGCTACGAAAATGACAACGGAAATCTCTATACGACAGGAACCAAGGATTAAGCAGGTTTGTAATGTATACAAAGCTGTGCATACCCCAACACATAAATGTCTGAATAATCATCAGAGGGCAGGAGATCAATCAGATTCAGTCCCTTGTCCGGGGTTTTCCCAGCAACGTTCCATGTGGCGGCAAACACCCTGTGAAACCAGGGTAAGAACAGAGTAACTATGCCATTTCGAGCTCATGAAAATATATGTTTGCAATATCGTAATAAAGATTCTGCAATAAAGATAATAAAGATTTGGATCTCCTGCAGCAAGAATACAGATTAGGAAAACTAGCGACTTTTTACTGAGTGGCAACTATTGTTACCTGAAAGCCTCGTTATGTGTACTGATGGTTGTTGCAGGAGAACTGAAACCGCTAAACTTTAGACTTCTGCTTTCTGCTTGGAATTACAGGGGATAAAGTCAGGAAAGGGAAAGCCGGAAAGGAATACCACAGCTTACTATTCAAGGTCCAAAGAACTGAGATGACGCGTGTAAGCTTTTCATAGAAGGAGCTGTAGCAAGATGAAATCGATAAGGTACCGGAAAGACTTCTGAAGAAGGACGAGGATGGCGGTGACGGGCAAGCCGTTGATGACTGCACCGGAAACTCTTTCGGATCAACTGGAAAAAAAAAACAAGAGTACCGTTTGAATTTAGAACCATTCCAAAACAGGTAGCGTTTGATTTCAAATATGAAATTGGCGACCATGGTCATGACCTAAACTAGTACTATACGTAAAGCTTGAATTTTCTAGACTTCAAAGGGAGTTATCACCGCGGATTACATACATACAACAGAAGAGTTTGGTAAAAAGGATGGAGGTGAGCTCATAAACCAACCTGTGGAGTTGATGGAACAATCTGCACTGCTTCTTGATGTGGAATTCCCATGCTTGGTGCCAAGAGCTCTTGGGAAAGGAAACTGAAGGAACAGAAAAACTTATCTCACAGGTAATTAATTTATTCTGTTATTTTACTTTCCTGAAGGAATTGAAATAGGATACCACCTGCTTCCTTTTGCTGGTTGTCTGCTCCATCTCTCGATCTCTCTACTGATAATTTTCTGTTTCCAGCGTGAAATGAATACTGGTTTGCACGCGCATCAGATGATTCGTGGCGAGGGCGACAATGAAGAGAGCTGCAAAAGCTCCTGCAATTTTGTTTGGAAGATCTGGTCAGGTAGGTAGAACTTTGCCTGTTTCACCTAACGAAAATGGTCACGCAGAGGTTGCATAACCAAAGCAATTCCAAGACGACATCAGCTGCATATCTATCGACAAATCCTAGAAAAATAGCTGCAAAAAACATTAGGATAAACAGGATGAGCGTTACCTAAACAGGGTCAACCAAGCTGTGCATAAGAATTTCCAGAGACCAATGTACTAGTACATAGATTGCGTTTGTCAATGAGGAATTCGGAGTCATTTGACTGCGAAAGGTCGCATGGAAGCTTATCTATCCCAACAAAATTGGTGAGGCATGCGACATACGCATGGTGGTCCACCCTATAAATCTATGTTGCGACAATCTAGAAAACGTAAATTTTGATTAGATTTCCTGAAGATATTAAATCAATGGAACGGTAGAAGATGATCTGAAAAAAGAAAACTTCCTATCGTAGCTCCAAATGGATGGGAAGGTTTTAATGGCATTAATTCTGTGATTGAAGTTTCACCTAGAAAAAGGTTATGACTGGAGAACAGAGAATTTTGCTTAAGATGTGTAATTAATCAGAGATCTTGATAAACGAAAACAAACCCGGATGACAAATCCATCATCGAGAAGGCCCCAAAATCAAACAACTCATACAACTGTAAACAGTAGTACCTCGGGGACAGGAAGCGCAAGACAAAAGGCACCCCCCAAAATGGAGAAGAAGAAGCAGGGGCCAGGAACAGGAAGATGCCTGTCGCAGAGCACCGTTATTACAACGACAGAAACAGAGGCGCGGAAGGTTTCTTTAGGAAGAATGGACGCGGGGAGGTGGACAGCTAGAGGCCTCAACAGGAGTTACAAAAACGGAGGTCGACGAGCCCTCCAGACAGTGGTAACAGAGACGAGAATAAACAAAGGCAGCGGAAGAGGCCAAATCCGCGGTGATAAAAACTGTATAGACTGTATTTGAATATGAAGCGCCGTCCTTCTTGGAGTAATCATCCAGTCCAGACCCCAGGAAAAGGGGCTGGAGAATCGGAGGTTCTTGGAGCAATCGAACTGAACGAAACAGACAAACGAACAGTCGAAGCTCTACGCACGGAGGTCGGTTCAGTGATTCAGACAGAATGGCAGCCGAGACTCGGAGAGAGAGAGAGGTGTGCGTACCAGCAATCCGATCGCCAAATGGATCGGTAGGGGAAGCAGGTCGCCCTTCTGCAGGTCGGCTGCTTATGGCAGCGCCATGAAAGTGAAACCAAGAACCGGGGGAGGGCGGGGAGGGGAGAAATGGTCGCTTTGGAGGAGCCGAAACGGGCCAAATGGAGACCCCCAGCGCCAGCGCCCGGTCCAGGAACAACCGTGATGGTAGTGTAGTTTAGGCAACCGGCCGGCTGCCGTCGGGTCACAGCGAGCGCGAACAGGAGCTGTTAGAAGGCGTTGACGAGGAAGGAGAGCTAAGATAAGGTTGGTTGGTGCAGGAACGGTAGTGGAGACGACGACGACGAGTGGACGACGTGGTTGCCTTGCCGTGCCTGCATGTCCATGGATGGGTCAAACCAGAGCCCGGAATAAAACAAACGCGACGGCGCGACGATTGCCTCGGAGACATTGCTGCCGTTTCCACGGAACAAGAAAGCCACCCTCTCGAGATCGCGACTAGCTTGGTGGATTTCTTTTTTAGCGAGTGGAGATAACTCGTCTTGTCTTATGTATCGATTCCTCGGTCTGTGCGACATCGTCAGTTGCTCTTCCGTTTGATTTGAATCTGCAAGGTGTTAGGCAAATGTTTTCCTTCCATTTTTTGAAGAAGAAAAAAGTGTTTATGTTTCGGTCAGTTGGAACTAGGAAGCAGGCAGGCATATGAACTGTCAGCATTTCTCCTTCTCCGGACCATAGGTATACAGAGGATCAAAAACCACATACCGTTACCAGTGCTAGATTATTAGGGTGCATGAAGCATGGCGGCGTAGCCGAGAGCAGGTCATGGTCCTGAACTTGTGATCTGATTAATTCACTCATTGGCTCGATCAACTCCAGGGGGGCGGCCCGGCGTTTGACCCATTAATACGTGCCTGCGACTTGGTAGCACAGCATAGCAAACCGTCCTTTCTTCATCCATGGATGCTCCAAGTTTTGGATTGCTCATGCATGCACTTAGGCGCTGCTCATGCATGCACTTAACTACTCCCACCCACAAACCAGGCATGCAAATTCTTGGTGGACCAGTCAGGCAGTTAATCGCCAAACAGAGCATCCGAGGAGTTCACACCTGACGGACTTATTATTGCTCTCTGCTCGAAGACAAACGCGTTCGTTTGCTATTTGGGCCCATCTTTTCATATCTGCAGACGAGTTCGGCCTAATCGTTCGTTTGCTGTTTGGGCTGAACTCTCCACCAAATCCTGTTTCCTTGCGACTCGCCCAGTTTGGTTTGCGCTTGCGGATCTGAGCTCTTTCGGTCCCATAGAATGTTGTCGCTGGGCCTTCTTTCTATTGTTCTTCCTCTGTGTTTCTTATTACTCTGTCAGTCTCTAATTACTTGTTATTTTAAAGTTTATAAGTTTTTCTCTTTTACTTATCATTTGTCATTCTCGCTTTTTAATACATATTTCTCTATTTTTAATACAAATCTATCTCTTTCTTTTTTGTTTTCAACGTATCTCACACTTTTCTACTATTCACATCTAAAATTAAAATAATAAGTAAAAGAAGCCGGAGAGAGTAATTATCATCGTTAGGATAAGTATTTTAGTTTCAAAACAAGTTAGATTTGTTGTCGTAACAACAACGATTCAAGACGGAGCAAGCATGTACATAGCACCTGTGTCAAATGGAATGAAAACATGCCTGGTTAAGATGGTACGGTACACGAATCCACAGGGAGTCATGCAACAAAGTCTTGGAACCAGGAGTTGTTGTTGGATTGGCATGTGATGAGAGGTTGCGTTGCATGTATGAGCCGATCCCCATGGACTTACTTTATGAGGGGGGACACACACACACACACAGCGTGCAGGAGCCGGCACGCATGAATTATACACGTGCAAATAATATGCTCCATCCTCGTTATAATATTCTTGTCGCAGCTAATTAATTACTTCAAATATATTTAGACTAACCAATCGACTACAATAATTTTAAAACTACTGCAATTAAGAGAGTACTTTTCAAACAGAGACGGAACGTGTTAATTTCTCACCAGTACGCCTTTCCATATGGACCCAAATTCTCTGCTGTAGCGTAGATGGCGCATAGCATCTCCTACAGTAATTTTAGAGACGAGGAACGGTAGTTTGCTGTTGCACTGTAGAAAACTGTAGAAAAACTGTAACGAGAGTTATCGGACCACTGTTCAGGTACTGTAGAAATACGGGAGAGAATGTGAATCCTTTTCAAATGGGCATGCAATGGAACGGAGAGAAGAAGCGCAGTTGAGTCTTGAGTGCCCTACAGCGATTTAGCGGGCACTACCTGCTCACGGCGCAAGCAGCTGGCAGGGACCATCTATCCATCGTCCGTCCTCCCCGCGCCGTCGACGTGCGGGTGCGGCCCCTCCCGCCGGATCACCGGCGCTAACATAGACCAACACGCGCACATGTCGGATAGGATCGATAGACCTTACTCTCAGTACGTACGTACGGAGCTAGCTAGCTAGCCGTCTTCTACGTAAGATTTGTAATACTCCCTCTAACCCAGAACAATTGTCATCTTTTTAATTACAGTAGTTTTGAAGACCATATATTGATCTTACTTAATTTTTTGTAAATATAAAAATAAAAAAGTTATACTTAACGTATTTCTAATACTAAAACAACCTACTCATTGTTTTGTAAATCTTAGTGCCTTTTACGCAAAATAACTCATAGTTTAGAAAAATTGAACGATGACAGAATGAATTTTATAATTCTGAGATGGGAGGAGTAATATGAAATGGATAGCTACGACTAGTAGCTGGGCCAAGCCCTAGCTAGAAGAAGAGCTGCCGATATCAGGGGTCAGCATACTCGATGGGTCGACAGGGGATTAAATGGGGGAGTCTGGAACTCTTTTTCCTTGATTTAATTCCTTGTTCCCCATTATTAGTTGCAGTGGACGTACACTGGCTCTTGAGCCACTCCAGCTGCGAGTCCTTTTCTCCCTAGTTAACCCATCCAATGAACGGCCCTGATCGACCATTCAAAACAGGAGATCATCACGAATCACTGTGAACCACTGCTCGATGCATCACATTAAGAAGAAGATGTTGAAAGAATTTTTCCAGTTATGACAATACTTTCTCTGTATTGTTCCTTCAAAAGGAGCAGCTGATCCATCGATCAAATATTTTGCTATATATCATTTAAAAATTGCGATCTATATACAATTTTTTATGTCAGTACGTTTGCACCAAGCATTTGGTAGTGACGCACGTGTGTATATACATACGGTCGTGCACATCCAGGGGTCGAGACACGTGGGAATATAAATAGCAAGAATTGAAAGCGACGGGTTGTCGATGGAGCAGGGAATCGCGTGTTCATGGAGACGTGGAGCGCCAGGTCTCCACAAGCACGACCAGGATGGATACCACTGCAGTCTGCAGGGCATGGCTTTGGAGTAGCTACTACTATGTCATGCGGTGGTCTACGACGACATGATCGACCATTTCCTTCCTACACAGACTGAGGGGCCATGGCCAGTTCATCCATGGTCCATCGATGATATCCATCCATGCATCCATTCTCAGCGAGCACTGCATTATGCAACTCGAACTGGAGCAATAAAGAGGCATGGGATCCCAGTGTTGCAATCACTGATCACCGACCCCATGGCAAGATCTGCTCCATGTGTTTATTTCCACAGTATATTATATTTCCATCATATAGAGTATATATGTATGTTGTGTGGCCGGAGCTTGGACACACTGACTGTGCCCCAGCGAACTACTGTGCAGAGGGACAGAACATAACGCCTTGATCACTCTCTGCTGGTTACTTGTATGAAAAAGAATTGCCTAGAGCTTTAATTTTCACACAGGAGCATTGGAGCAAGCATCAGGCAACAGGTACCCCAGCCAGTGTCGCCGCTTTAAAGAGGGTGTCAAACTGTCCATTTCCCTTATTCATGTGATGCTGTTGACAGAACGGGAAAGCATGCACATAGAGCTAGCTAGTACTGGTAGCTATAGAGAGTGAAAACGGAGTGATCATCGGTTAGTTAATTAGATGACAGCAAGTGAAAACGAGCTCACTCACATTCACTCTCCCAGCTATATAAGCACACGCCACTGTACGACACTGCCGCGCTTGCTTCCACAAGACAGTCGACAGACGGGCAGGGCCGTGGATCTATCGATCGCTGGAGAAGAAGAAGAAGAAGATGGGGAGGCCGCCGTGCTGCGACAAGGTGGGCATCAAGAAGGGGCCGTGGACGCCGGAGGAGGACGTCATCCTCGTGTCCTACATCCAGGAGCACGGCCCGGGGAACTGGAGGGCCGTGCCCGTCAACACCGGCCTCATGCGCTGCAGCAAGAGCTGCCGCCTCCGGTGGACCAACTACCTCCGCCCGGGCATCAGGCGCGGCAACTTCACGCCGCACGAGGAAGGCATCATCGTGCACCTCCAGTCCTTGCTGGGAAACAGGTACTTGTTCTTCTCTGCTCATCCATGCAGCGAGCTAGTAGTAGCTTCATAGCAACACGTACGACCAACGTGTGGAATAATGATGAGTGAACGCATGTAACAGATGGGCGGCCATAGCGTCTTACCTCCCGCAGAGAACCGACAACGACATCAAGAACTACTGGAACACGCACCTCAAGAAGAAGCTCAAGAAGCACCAAGCCATCGGCGCCATCTTCGCGCCGCCACCACCTCCCTCTGATCTGTCATCAATGACCATACCTGCTGCCGCCTTCACCGACGCCGGCCACGTCGACCACCACCGCATGATCACTAACCCGCTCTCCACGTACAGCTACGCACCGCGGCCAACCCGCAGCAACCCGGGTGATGTCACGCAGCTCATTGCCCGGCGCTCGTCGTTCGCCGCCGCCCCGGGCTCCTCCCTCGACGCCGAGAGCGGGACCTCCTCGTCGTCGTACGCGTCGAGCATGGATAACATATCCAAGCTGCTCGACGGCTTCATGAAGAGCGCCACGCCGCAGAATGACGTCGCAGCGGCCCAGCTCAATCCCCCGGCCGCAGAGGTCAACCCTTTGCTACCCTTTGAAAGCATGTCAGGCGCCGGCCGTGAGGTGCCACCAAGCTTCGCCGACGTGCTGCCGCCGCAGCCAGTGCTGATGGAACCACGCAGTGGTCACCATGACGACCAGCCCAAGCAACAACAGCAACAGGCACAGGCGCCGCTGTCGTCGATGGAGAAGTGGCTGCTGGACGAGGCCGCCGAGCAGGTCGGCGATCTGATGGATCTGTCTGATCCCTGGTGCTCAGTTCCAATGCTGTTTTAGTTGTTAGCTCAAGAAAAAATGATGGTATGATACAATACAATTATACAAGTCAGTTAGATAGGTTAATTTGCTTGTTCAAGCCATTTTTAGGATAAGAAAAAGCTACGTAAGCGTGTACTATGCTTGAGACAGGAACAATAACAATACATACATATACCAGTCAAACGCCCATGATCAAAGTCAAGGCCGTCTAGTTAGACAACCGTTATTACTCCTAGTAGTAGGTTAATTATTTGGCACTGCCATCATCAAACGTCGGAAGAATAAAAGATAGCAACAGGAATAAGCAACTGTTCTGCAAGTGCCAACACACATGTGACATGTAACTATATATGTGTAAACAAGATTTCAGCTCATGCATATTTGTTTTGCTATACATATAGTAGTGAAAGCTTCTTTGTTGATTTACGTTTTGCTAGACACTGTTGCAGAGAAAGCCTAGATGTCTTTACTTGGACTGGCATGGAATTGATCAGTCTATCCCCATGACTTCCTGCAGTACTCCATTGCACAGTCCTGAAATATGAACGTAGAATGGCATGCTATTTTATTACATTGCAGAGAGATGAAGCAATTGCTGTCTCTATCGGCAAACGGATGGTCCCTGATCACATTTAGTGTGGAAAGAAAACACTACTCATTTCGTTTCATTGAAAATAGGGAGTAAGTTACAATGGTTTCATGTAATAGAATCGATTTGAATGCATTTTTATGCAACAAACTTTCAATTTAAAGCATATATATCCATGTGCAATCACGGTGAATAATACTCCATATATTTGCATAAATGATGCCTAGCAAGTGATCAACATCACTGGAAATGCATTATTAGTTAGATATATGTCGAAATAAGTCAAACTGCCACAGTACTATAATTTAAAATGTTGTTCGCCCTAAAAGAAGAACGTTGACGTCCATATGAACCTAGATTAAGACATTGTGTGATGTGTCCTTCCCTGGTACATGTCTCTTTTTGTATCATCCGCCGAAAACAGAGACTTCTGCAACTGTTGTAATGTGGTGTGGGCACTTGTCAAGTGAACACCAGGGTTTCAAAAACCGGTGAAAACCAACCGGTTTTCACAGCTTTTAGTCAAACCGAGCCAGTCCGGTTTAGAGAGTCGACCAGTTTTCGATTTAATAAATTCAAAAAAAATTGAAAATTCAAAAAAAAATTGAAAATCGGTAAACCGGTCAAACCGGCCGGTTTATCAAAAAACCGGTAAAAAACCGCTCAAACTGATTTGGTTTCAAATTCAAAAAGGTAAACAGGTCAAACTGGCTGATTTTCTCTCAAAAATTAGATTTTCAAATTCGTTCGGTTTTTTTGTTTACTGTAGCGATTTTTCGCAAAAACCGATCAAACCACGGCTCGGCGGTTTTCAGTCCGGTAACGAAATCTGAAACCTTGATGAACACTAGATGATGGCAATTCTTCACAGTTTTCTTTCCAAAAAAAAATGTCATGATAAATTATACAAAATAAATTTAGTAAGAATTTGGGTTGACTAAAAGCAATTCTAGGCAAATGAAGTCCCCAGCTTTAAGAGACCTGTCTGCACAAAGCCTAGCATGTCTCCGAAATCACATTGTGCCATACGTGAGCAGTGAGTTCCTGACCCAGTTTCCTTGTTCTCTCAGTACGCTGGTCCAGAATATCAGCATTACGGCTCAGGCCTTTAATTTTCTAGCCGAAGCACACCAAGAAATAATGAGTCAAGTCACAGTCTAACAAATTCAGATCATTAAGTCTTCAACCGAATGAAAGAAGGATGACAACCTTCTGCCCCACCAAAAAATGGAGCTCCAGATAGTCACTGAAGCCAGGAAAAGCAACCTGCTATGAAATGCAAAACATCATCTAAACATGTCTACCTTTTGGCGGAAGTCATCTTAACTTAATCAAAATTCATATGTATGTCCAAACGACTGCATGTAACTCAAGGTAGCAAAGCATCTTCTCTTTTATCTTTAAGCATCTTAAAGAAAAGAAAAAAAGATGTTCCAAATTTGCTATTAGCTACATATCTAGAGAGTGCTAGTGTTAGAATTACAAATCTTCATCCCCCAATAGCCATCAAGTACAGGTGGGACTAAGGCAGGACCATATGGACCACGTATAATTTATTAACACCAATGAAATGTGCCAGCAAAACCAACCCACAGATAGCAATTAAGTGTGAAAGGTCAATTCATAATACCCGTGTGGACTGCACACACTCAATCAACAGTCTTTCAGGAAAGTTCTTGCAAGATGTGACTAAGGGTAAACATTAAACACTAGTTTTTGTGTCGGCTTCATGCAACTATGTTTTACATATATGTTTTGAAACAGAGCAATAACAATCTTTACTTCAGCAAATATTATGTAATCTTAGAATAGCTACTAATATTTGATCCTTGGTTCTAAAGATACTGAAGTCTTGTGCAAGATTTACCTAAATGTTCATCAACACCAATATGAAAGGAACTTTTATGTATGGAGGCTTCAATAGTTCATCTCTCATGCTGACCTATAACATTTCTGAGAGGATAGGTCCTTGCTCAAAGGGCTGCATTAATTGTGTAGATGCACGTTCCGTACTACATTGTCTATTGACAGTCATAAGTTGCCATCTCTTTTATTAAGTATTAACAGGAGTTGGTCCCTAATAGATACCCTCAGGAGTATGAATACAAGATATCTGA